>VZRV01010659.1:33231-132780 GCA_013398115.1 Falcunculus frontatus | reverse complement strand
TTTTTTTTTTTTTAAGTATAAGCCCTTCAGTGTAATCATGGTTTGGATGGGGTTTTTTTCAGATTCACATGACTGCAAAGGGCACTTAGAGCTGAGAGCACACGTGCTGAACAGTTTCCTCTTCCTTTGAATAGTATTTCATTCATAATAGTCCTACTAATAGCCTTTTAATTTGCTTATAAGAAATCATATTTTATTACAAATTTTCACATTAAACATAAATTAAGGACAGAGTCAAAATCAAACAAACCTTTTTTTTTTTTTTTTTTTTTTTTAAATTCAAACACTACTCAGTAAAGAAGTTGAAATAACATGGGATGTCCAGAGTTGTGAAGAGGACACTGTGACAGTTCCCAGTGAGTTCAGTAGAACTACACCAGTTCACACCACAAGGAAAGCAGTTTAGGATCCAGCCCAGCAACCAGACTGGGCATTTAAAACAGTGGGCTTTTGACTTTAGCACGTATGTGTTTATGCCAAGTGTCTCCAGTGCTGATTGAACTGACAGGTGTTTTAAAAAGCTACTGTTTATTAGAAATCTTTGCTTTATTACAATTTCAGCATAGAAATTATAACTATCTGATGATTCAAAGCATAAATTAAGAATCTATTTATGGATCATGAATTTAACAAGAGCACAGGGAACAATTTTAAAGGAATACTGACAAAAATAATGCTATTAACATTAGTTTTAAATTAATGAGCCAAGTTTAGTTGGCAATCATTCCTCAGGCTCATTAAAGATATCTGAATGTGAATCACAAGAAATTTAAATTAATATATTTCATGTATCCATTGGGAGTTTAAACATTTTCTTTTCATCAGAAGTAATAAATGCAATGTAAATAAAGTAACAATGCAAATAAATCAGTTTAAATTCTCTGTACTGTCTCAAAGGCTTACACTGCAGCACCCTGTACAGTCAGATGTATAAACAACGTATACGACATACCAGTGGAAATGAATGCTTTTCCTCACAATGCCACCTTCAGAACCCAATTAAGCATGATACTGAATGCAAAACCCCCACTGTATGTTAAGACAGCTATGATGTAGGTAGAAGAGGTCATGTTCCCACAGAACCCAAGTGTATGCAATTCGGTGTTCCATTTATTCTAGAACATATCCATAATGAATGAACCTCTACCTGCTCACAGACAACAACAGTCAAACACCTGATTCATTCTTCAACAGTAAAATATTAAATAAAACCAAAAAAAATTACCTATGTGCCCAAAGGGAGGATGATTTTAATTCTCAGTGACAATAGAACAGTTGTGTTTCTGGTCTGCAAGCAAGCTGCCATAGTGTGCATGAGAATATGTAGAGATTAATTGAAGATGGTTTCCACTACATGTGGAATGTAGTGTTATGGTTCAGGTTAGAAGAAAGGCAATGAGGAAACACTGAAACACAAAGACAAGCAGAATGCAATTCTGACAGACTTGTACACTGGCTAGGGGAGGTACCCTGTGCAAATAACACCACACAGCTCGCTCTTGATTCACCCACTTTACAAGAATAACGCTCATGATGTCCAAGGCTATTTTTGTGAGTAAGTGTTCATCAGTGAGACTAAAAGATCACAGCCTGAGGCATTACTATGGAAAAGTACTAATCATTAAATAACTAACCCAGTATAACCAAGCAGTCCCTTTCACTGCCTTAAATAAGCATGATTTGTTATCTCCTAGCTTCAAAACATCCAGCTCTGCCTCCTCCAACCAAATTTGCCTAATCACTGACCTCTTTCACCTTTTTCACTTTTGCCTCCACTTCCTGTGAACATGCCTTTTCCTAGTCCAAGTAGCTAGATTTGGACTAAAGGGTCTACAGGGAACAACAGCACTCCATAAAGAGCACAGCAAGCAGGTGTAAATCCATTAATTGGGAGCAGAAAATCTGGGCTCCAACCTGGAGCAAGTCATCCAGCCACACATGCACACACACCAGCAGACCTAACATTAAGGAACATCAAAGCTTGCAGTGAAGGCAGGAAGCAGGAGAAACAGACTTGTCTCATTTTGTCCTAACTCATCAGCTTAAAGTCAGTAACTTGACTTGCTCTTCATGGGCCATAGCACGTAGTTTTTGAAGATGGGAAATCTCAGTAGTGCCATAAGAATGCTTTGTTTTGTTTCCAAACAGTGCCAGACAGCTCAGAATTGCTGAAAAGGGGCCAGTGCAGCACACGAAGTGGCAGTAAGTCAGCAGAATTAGAGTAGGCTGCTAAAACTCTGAAACCCCCAAAGGGAAGTTTAAATGATAAATGAGAACCAGCACGCCCATCTTGTATCATATTGACTAAAGGCTGTGGATATTAAGAACAACTTCCATTTGTTCACTTTTTTTGTACATTGACAGATGACTGCCACTCCTCTCCAAAGTGACACATCTATCATCATTTTTCAAAGTTTCTGCTTTGATTAAGACTTTTTGAAGAGCTGCAGTCTTGGGGTTTTTTTCTGTTTTCTTTTATAAAAACTCCTTCAAGGATACTCAGATAGCTCCACCAGCTGCTACACTGCTGTGGTTTGCGCGCCTCTCTATGTGAGGTCTCACTGCAGATGTGGAGATTTTTAGACCCAGTCAAGTTTACAGATGCTTTGCATACAAATTAGTCACCCCTCTCCTCAATTTATTACTGAATTCGGAAAAACTCTTAAGCCATTACAGAGTAAGGGAAGATAGGCGGTTTGGAATCAAATCTGTCAACATTTTTACCCTTTTAGCAGATTATAGTGAAGTCCTCTCTGAATGTCTCCTCACCTAAGATGTCTGAAAATTCGATAAAATATTGGATCTCACAGCTTATTTGTCCTATTTAGATTTACAAAAGCACAGGTGTTAACACTTTATGTTCTTATAACAATTTCTGTATATCTAAAATGCATCAAAACAGTTATAAAGATTTCTGTGAGGCTATTAGGAAACAGAGTGAGGCGCAAGTCCTTGGAATGTAAAAGGGAAAAAACACTTTATAACATCATAGTCAGAAATTCAAAAATCAACAACTGGCAGACCAAGTCAGACAGAAAGCACATGTTTGTGTTCAAGGTCTGTAAAGAAACCCTTAGACTGTGAAGAACACGTTACAGGAAACTTCTGCCCCCACAGCCATACCTCATTTTATCTCCTCATCTTTTCAAAACTGGCAGAAACCACCCTTCTGACAAGCACCTTGCAAACAGCTTTCCAATTGCATCAGAGAATCTTCGAATAAGATTCTAAGCTCTGCCTGTTCCACTCACCACACTCCATTTACAGATTTTGAAAACCTGCTAACAAGGATACGGAATTCCTGGTAAGCTCCTTTGAATGTTTAGGTTTTACTTTGGATTTGTCAGGT
Source organism: Falcunculus frontatus (assembly GCA_013398115.1). Lineage (NCBI taxonomy): Eukaryota > Metazoa > Chordata > Aves > Passeriformes > Falcunculus > Falcunculus frontatus. The sequence goes on along the minus strand of VZRV01010659.1, from coordinate 129,431 downwards.
GGCTTTCGTTTGTGCAAGGATTCCCCAGGAATTTTGCCACTGGGAATGACTGAAGAGACATATCCCTTCTGCTCACAGCCCTTCTCCTGCCAGGAAACATATGATTCTTTGAGTTCATGTGGATTCTTCAGCAGCCTGCTAGACGAGTCAGTCTGCAGCACCATGGCCTGAAAGAGCTGTATCCCATGACACTTTCAGCTACTCAGCATCAGTGAAGTAGTTTGCAGGAAAAGGCCCAGCCGATGAATGGAATAAAATAAAACCCAGTTTCTCCTACTCACTGACTAAATCACAGTTCCTCCTAAATTACCCACCATGCATTGTACAGAAAGTGTCAAACTGCAGCAGTCTACTTTAGCTTTTGATCTTCTTTAAACTGCTAGCAAGAACAAAAAACTTAGATGACAAAAATTGATATGGTAAAGTTCAAAATGTGCTAAATGAACAGAATTTCTGTTCAAAGTCCTCTTCATTAACAGTTATTGCATATTTCACTGCAGGAAAAAAATAAGCAAGTCCTTATGAAAGATGAATGCTAATTTTAAAGCAATCAAAAATGCATAGATGTTTTAAATTACAAGAAATGGCTCTCTAACATCTTGACTATTTCAACAGAAGCAGATGGTTTATATAGCTTTACTGCTTAATTAAACATTTTATATATTCTGTAAAATGGTATTTGATGGCATCCTTTCCAACTGGCTTTCTAAATTTAAATTACAAAGTAATTTTATGCATGCACCATATTAACCAGATAATTAATTAAAATATTCATGTCTAATACCAACTTACTGACCTGGCTTCTATTTTCTAATACATGTGAAAAATCTAATTGTCCACTTCTTTCCTACTTCTTCTTGAAGATAATACTAACTTTTTCCATAATTCTACTGGTTTCCTTGATTTTAAATAGTCCTAATTTAAAAGCCAATATTTTAGATTTTCCCTTTTTATCCCCCTTACAAAAACAGGAAAAATAAGATGAAAATATTTATGAAATGAAATTTTAAAACCAATGCCAAACGAGATATAGGTTTGGATGCTGCTGTAAAAGCTAGACATGACTTCTGACGAGTGTGAGAGCTTTGAGATTATGAAGAAGGTCTAATGAAATCACTTAGAAAGAATTTCATGAAAGACAAAAAGGTATGCTGTCCCCAAGCTCCCCAGGGTAAAATAAAATCAGGTCACACAGCTCCCCAAGGCCACAATCAGACAGTTGGAAGAAAAAAGAGGGATGAAAATTTAAAAACTGAGCATAGTGGGAAAAGTTCTCAAAATCTTTATCAAGTACAAATTTGATGCGGTAATTCCAGCAAAAGGAAGGATTTCGCAATTATTATGTATAATTCCTGGCATGACTTTCTAAAGCTGATTCAAAACAAACAGTAGAAGGCAGAAATAGACAAAACAACAATATAATCACTGAGCCAGGGGCTTATTTAACTGTGTGACTACCAAAGACAACCTTAATTAGAATGAACTTCAGTCCTTCTCTGGGCTCATAGATCAAATTGGTGAGAAAAGGTAACATTGTGTGCTCAAATGGGGCTGCTTAGTTACACTTCAGCAGGCTCCTCAGGAAAGCAGGTGACAAACGCCTATCACAAAGTGAAGCGTGAATTAAGTGACTCGTGAGTCATGCGAAGTTATTAGGGACACGAGTCATTACACCCTTCATGAAAACCGAAGGCTCTAGCACCAGGGCACGCTGCACATTTGAAGCTATAGCAGCTTTTCCTGGTTCTTTCTCGCCACTTGTTCAGCACGCTGCAGCTCAGAATTCCACAAAACCTTCGTCTCTCCTGCTCCTCTTAACCCAAGCCCACACCACTGAGCAGGGGAGAAAACCAAAACATTCAGAGATATTCCTTAATTGATGAAACGCAGCTATGTCACATCACAGTTGTTTATATATGACCAGCACAGTGTACCAAGAGAAGCAATCCATCTAGACATGCAGACACATAATTTGATTTAAAAAAGCAGTTGCCAAAAAAAAAAAAAAACCAACTACCACAACAAAGAAACAACAAAAAACTGAAGCATTTTATTAAAACAGAATATCAACTTGAAAAAAAACTACAGCAATATGATCAAACGAGGATAGTTAGCTGTTAAAATGATCAGAATCCTTAACACTATATAAAGGCATTTGCTCACCATCTCTTTCAGTGCTCAAATTAAGCATTCAAAGACACTGACAAAAAGAACAGCAGAATAACTCATGGAACTCACTACCATTAGGAATTCAAGCAAATATTTGAGTGAATATTTTCAGACATGCACTGCTTGCAAAAATATAACATTAATTTAAATTAAATTAAGGTAGTTATTATTAAAGTTTTAATCATAAGTGAAGATACAGGAATGCCTATTCTTGTACTCCTCTAGCTAAACAGGAGAGCTTTTACCCATTCCACAACACACAGTTCAGTGTTGCATGTGAGTTCTGAGAGAGAAATGATTTTGCTTACCTAGAAACACACAACAGTTACACAAAACTTACTTCAGACCGACACATTTCATATGTTTTGTATTGGTTTATATTTATACTATATCCCATACTGTCTTAATATGCCCGATGTTATGTACCATCACATGCTAAATTAACTTATAACGACTGCAATACATTATCCCCACCCCCTCTGAAAGACACCAGGTCACTGAACACACACATAAAGAAACAAACGTTGCAACGAAGAGTCAGTGCTTCTGTGTGCAGTCTCATTAAAATTCTGAAAATTGAAAATTAGAAGCAAAGGAACCACCTACTAAGCTACTTCATCACATAACCATTGGGAAGGAAATAGAATGTTTCAGCAGATATGTTTTTCACCATTAGTTTGACAGATGTTTTGGATTCTGCAATAACACGCAATAACATGAACATTATAGACTAATTTCTCAGGTACACTATACTGGAGTATATCTTTGTATTTGTTGACTCAATAGTTTTTTTCCCAAAAATATTTCACAATGGAAATATTTATTCAGGTAGCTGAGACCAATGAACAAGCACAAAAAGAACTCCCTTTTAACAATGAGCCTTAGGTACTTCTGTGTCACTTTGACTTTGTCAGAAGCAGTAGTCAGAACTCATGATTGGTTCCATCCACATAAATGGGAACAAAAGGGTGAACCGAAAGACTTCTGGACATAATTTCAAACAAAGCAAGCGTACAGAGAGGCAAACAGTGAGAAATCCTGGGTTATAGGCATTGCAATATAGTCCCGAACTATCTTTGAAACAGAAATTGCTTGCTAAGACTTCTTGCAATATATACGTGTTTGATAACCTGCTTTTCAGGTCCTGCTCATAAAACAACGTGTGTTTTTTCTCCACTAACAGTAACAACTGGTTATTAAGAGTTTAATAGTTCTTAACCCTGTGCGAACTTCTGAAAAAAGTCCTCCGCAACCCCCAAAACACCCCATCACAGCCCAGTCCATTCAGAAGCCTGTGCTGGGCTGGGCTGGGCTGTCAGCCCGACCTCAGAGAGCAGGAGCACCCAGCGCCCCGAACGATGCTCGGCGTGTCTTTGGCCCTGCCGCCGGGGCCCGGCTGGGAGCGCTGCCCTCGCCGGGAAGCCTCTGGCGGTGCCTCGGGTCTGCGTGTTTGCGGACATTTCATCAGGGGAGGAACGGGGCCGCCTGCGGGGAGACCTGACCCTCATCCCCTTCCCACCGCCGGCAGCGCCGCGGCAGCTGCCTGAGCTGCGGGGAATCGCCCTTCGGAAATGGGCCCTTCGGTGGCTTCAAATCCCTACAAACTCGTGCGGCACCTTCGGGCGGGGCCTGCGCTCAGGGCGCGGGCTGGACGAGAGCCTCTGGCGAGCTCTCCTTCTCCTCTTCCTCCTGCTCAACTCTACCACTGGCACCTCTCCATTCCTGACCCCCTCGCCCCGCCGGGGCTCCCCAGGGACGCGGTGCCGGCAGCGGGCGGTGGCAGCCGGAGGCGGGCCCGGTTGAGGAAGGGGCGGGCCGGGGGCGGACCCGGGGTGCCCCTGCAGGGAGCGGTCGGGAGGAGCCGAGCCCCCCGCCCGAGGCGGGCGCGGCGGCCACGTCAGCCCCGGAGCTGCCCCGCCCGCCTCCGGCCCAGAGCCGGATCCCGGATCCCGCCGCCCTTCNGCCCCGCCGCCTCCCCGCGCCCTCCCGCCGCAGCCCGGCCCCCAGCCCCGCGGGGCTCCTACCTTCGCCCTCCCGGCGCGCTGCTCGTCTGCCCGGCTTTGTCTGCGAGGGGCGTCCGCCGCCTCCTTGGTGGGCAGCCCCCGCCCCGGGGCGGCGGCCGGCTCAAAGCCACCCAGCCTTTTCGGAGGAATGACCCCCGGCGCTACTGAAGGTAGGTTAGAAGGAGCCCTCCTAAACTCGCCTTTTTTAATGCTCTACCGGTGTGTGGCTTTTAGTGTCATTCAGTGAAGCTGTGCATGATTACCGCAGTCACAATTAAGAGATGGTCTACCAGTTGTGTGGTCTTCAGAAAGAAGGTAATTAGCCATCCAGAACTTTAATGTACACCTGCGGTCCGCACAAGCTGGCGGTGGGGTTCGTTATCAACCTGTGTTTATTAAATAAGTAGTATTTAATTGTTTTTTCTTCTGTCATCTTACAGGGTGTCTCTTTAGCAACACTCGTGACATGAAGTAGAACAAGAGGCATTTTGAAGAGCTCTGCCATAAGTACAGCTGTATCTTTGAATGTTGGCACGTTTACTGGAGACTCTTCTTTGAGTCTGTTTGAATCAGAACCTGTGAATTTTTCAAAAGCTTCATAATGGAGTTTTTAGCATCCAAAGGAGATTATATTATATATTTCAAAAGGCATTTATTGCTAGTTTTAGTATGTGTAATAGTTCTTGTGTGCACTGATCAGGACTACTATAGTTTACTTGGAGTATCCAAAGAAGCAAGTAGTAGAGAAATACGACAAGCATTCAAAAAGCTGGCGTTAAAGTTGCACCCTGATAAAAATCAGGTAAGTTACCTTTTTAACAAGTCAAAGTTGTTGACGTAGTGGATCTTAGTGTTTAAACAAAAAGCAGTTTTAACTTATCAAAAATGTGTCTCTGTTACTGTGAAGTAACCACCTGATAATATAGTTCAACTCAGATTTCCTGCAGAGAAAATTTACAAAAAGTGATAGATTGGTCATACATGGTTGTGTTGAATTCAGGCTGCATTAAATTGCTGTAGTAGAAAGAGTCAAGATTCTTTAATTCTCATTTATATTTTTGTAACTAGAGGAAAACTTACGTGTGCACCATATTACCTTGTTGGTAAGCTGATGAGTTTTCCTCTTTCCATTTAGCTTAGGGGGACTTGCTGTTTCCTTACCATGAAGTCTCCTCTAAACATGAAATAAGAACAGCCCGTTCTGAGACATCAGTCTCCAGGTATCAGATAGGACAAAACAGACATTTTGGGACTGCCGAGGTGTAAGGTGAAGGTGAAGTCTGGACTGACTGGAGAGAGAAGATTTGGAATGGCTCAGGCTGTGCTACCATATTTCTGAAATACAAAGAAATAACTTTTAAACATCATCAGTTTTTCCTTGAAATTACTTGAAATAAGCAGAAATTCACAGGAAATAAAAGTGTTTAGATCTTTTTATATACAACTGCATGGAGTCCCAAAAGACAGCAGTATTTCATGTGAGCTCAGGGCCTGCCTTCACTGACTGCATTGGAGCCTCTGACAGCTTAGAGAGAAAGCCAAATGTCAGCAAAGTTAGGAATGCCAACTTGTAGCTATTAAATTAAAGTTTTGTTTTCCCTATGTTGATACTTTCAAAATAATGGCATTTTGGGTCAGATTCTGTAGTTTCCAAGCATGCAGATACTACTAAATCTTTTTCAACAGGTTATTTTCAACCTTAGCGATGCTATATAGAGGATGAACCCATTAGACAGATTCCATAATGGTAATCAATTTCCTGTGTATATAGGTAAAAAAATCAAAAATCTTTAAGAAAAAGTCTTTTGAATGAAATGTGTAAGCAGAAGTTAAAAGAGCAGGACTGTGTGGCACGTTTTGCACACCACTGTTACACTGCACCAGTGCAGATCCCAAACTGGGGTTCAAAATATGTCTGCAGATTTTTTACAAGAATTCTAATTCCCAAGCTACCTAGAAAAAGAAAGGAGAGGGCATCTGTCTACACTGTAACACCAGAAGGGATGAATCTGTCTCTCTAGCTGAGATTTTGAACTGGTTGACTAAGGATTCTAGGGTAGTGAAAAAGAGCAAAGAGGAAATGGTATGTCTTCATTCTTGAGTATTTTTACTACTATGGATAATGTTACAGCCTCCCAAAGTGAATACCAATTCACTTTGTATTTCAGTTGGGACTTTAGTGAGGATGAAGAAATAAGAGGACACATCTGGCTTCAGTAAAGGAAAACTTTACTGTAGTTTGTTTTGAGATTACTGTGCAATGTCTGCTTCCATCACAACTGGCATCCTTAGCAGGGATATAAAAATATTTCCAAAGATAATTTTCTGAGCATTATATGCACATTACGGTTTATTAATTAATTACTAATTGTAGTTTTCCTTACATAGAATGATCCAAATGCACATGACAATTTTTTGAAAATAAATAGAGCATATGAAGTACTTAAAGATGAAGATCTACGGAAGAAGTACGATAAGTATGGAGAGAAGGGTCTGGAAGATCAGCAGCAAGGAGGTCGTTACGAAAGCTGGCACTTCTATCGCTATGATTTTGGTAAGTTCTGATGTGTGTTTGTGATTTGCCTAAAACAGTCACAAGGAAATGCAGTATTCAGATCTATGTTGGAGCTTTTCACGTGTTTCTGATGTACCCTCTCCAGACTTCTGTCTGCTCTGTAGCTATCACTTTCTCTCTGCTGGCCCAATATTTTATTTACCCTGTTAATGGCTACCCAAAGATGCAATCTATTTACCTAGCCTTCTGTTCCTGCTGCTTGCCTTTTTATAGGTCATCTAACTTCTTGTTTATTTTTTTTAAAGTGCAAAGCTTTTTTCACCTAAATGTCAGTGTTAATATTTCATCAGGATTTCTTTTTAACTTATTAATGCAGGAAGATCTTCTTTGTTTAGTATTCTTCAAGGGGATTTTGAGAGGAAATTTTTGCACTGTCAAGCCTATTTGATATGCAGTTAGAGACCAGTAAAGAGGTAGTAGAAACTGAAAAAAATAACAGAATCATACCTAAAATGATCTTGAGACAAGTTAGTTAAAGTTTGTCTAACAGATTTTAGGTAGTTGTAGGGAAAGGCTGCAACAAATGGTTCTCAGAGCTGGTGTAACAGGAGTAAACTAAAACAGGGAACTGAGAAACATAGTTTGATTGGGATGAAAGAAAGAGCTGAAAGGAACCTCCACCTTGGCAACAATTCTTTTCTGGTGTTGTTTGATTTAATATGCCCCAATTTCTAAGAAATTAGTGTCTGTGCAGATTGAAATTGAATAAACAAGTGGTGCAACTATCACAGGAAAATATGGAAATTATCCTAAAACTTCTTCAGATAAGTTATCTGCCTGAAGTTTCACTGCTTGGTTGAGAAACAGTATCTTTCCATTCAGAAGCCTGTGTCATTTAATAGATTATTAATTAATAGAGAGCATCTATTTTTATGTTTTATGTGTGTGTATATAAAAATACAGATTTATATATATTTATATGTATGGGTGAGTGTATGTGTTACATTACATGAAATATAAGTGCATAGTAATATAAAAAGTACCTTGTCACCTGTAGAAATTAATTTCTCTCATTATTTATTTGCATTTAATCCTTGTATACTTCAGGTGAAATGACATCTCACCATGTTAGGTACTATAAAAGATCTGCAGCCATAGTAGCATAATATAATGCTCTTTAATAGTGTTTTTGGTAACTCTGCACTGCCTTTCTTGTGTAGTTGAAGTAGTAAAGTGTTTTGTAGTGATGCTCTAGGTAGGACTGGTTAGCTTTGTCTTCCTTACCTTTGTTCTGTCCACTTCATTCCACTGAATTCATACATTCTGATGGTGGCAAAGCCTGTGGCTGGAAACACCTTTGTGATTTAAGTGTTTAGATAACCAGAGGCTGAGAGAAAGTGTGGAAGCTTCTGGACATTACATAAATCTCTTACTGAGAGCTGAGGCTTCTTGAATTTTAATCTGACAACTGGATGATGTTATTTCTAATGCTCTTGCCATAACAGCAGTAGTTCTAATTCTCTGCTCTTTCCGTTGATTGGTTACTAAATTATCAAAAGAGCTGTTATGATAGCAGCTTTTGGAGCACAAGAGTGAGCTAGCAAGAGGTTGAACTCGGGATCCACATTATTAAACAAGGACAGCATTTTTGTACAGCCTCTTTGCCAGCTTAGTATTTGAAATTAAATCTACTGTCTTCCCTTGTGCATAAGATGATAGTTTGTTTCTTCATTTTAAAGATGGAAAAATAAAAAGCAGTTGTTGGGTTTTTTTAATAGGTATTTATGACGATGATCCTGAAATTATAACATTGGATAGAGGAGAATTTGGTAAGTTTTTTAAAGAAATGACTGTTTGACAACATGACAACCCAAAGTACAGTTTTTACCTGCTGAGCTTTTCTTACCTATCTGTACAAACATGTGTTGGAAAGTCATCTTCATGTGAGAAAACAACAACAACAAAAAAATACTCTTAATGCTTCCTGTTAAACACTAGTTAGCAAATATATCAATATCAATAAACAGTTTACATTAAGTTTTAAAGTTATTTTGTGAGATCTGTAAAAGAAAATTATTTTAATTAAAGTTTTGTTTCTCCTAATTTATCATTGCTGTTTCTCTTATATAAAAATGCACTTGAGAGAACTTTTCTAATGTATTTTTTTCTGTGAAATCCAGTCATTTGTGTGTGGTTCAAAACCAGAAGGTGATACCAGAGACTAAAAGCACAGCTGAGGTCTGGAAAGATAACAGTTTGAATGAGAATATCATCCAGGGTTTTTTTCTTTTAAAATTACAGCTAAATTGTATATTCCTAAGAGAGTCTAGAGAGAAAAAACATTGGATTTTTTAGTCTGCATTTGGAATACAATTTCCTGTGTACAAGGTTGGACCTACATACTGAATTTATTTTGTAAACTGTTCTAATAGCAGACCCTCACAACGCTTGCCCTGAGAACACAGTCTTGCTTTGGTTAGTCTATTTGCAGGGTCTACACATTCCTTAGTTGTCTTTTTTGTGAGGAAATGTTCATATAGGCAAATATAAGTTACAAAATCCACTAAAAGAATTATGTCCAAAAGTGGACAGGCTAAAAGCCAAGTAATTCAAGCTGATAACTGCTCTTCATGTCTATTTTGTTGTTGTTGTTTTCTTTCATAAGCAAGATTATTTTTTAATGCTTCCCTTGACTTTTCTAGTAATTATATTAACTTGGATTTTTAAATTGCATTAGACATGAATTCTTCATAAGAAGATTGGCAGGTGGATCCCACTAAATACATAAAGTAATATAAGGAAATGGAAAATTCTAGTGGATAAAAATCTTTTAGAACTTGTATTTTGTAACCAGACTTACACTGTCACACATTTCACCTAGAATAATCTGCAGATAGTACATTTTTTCTTAATTAATAGAACAGATGCTGGAAGTCAGGGTCCTGATAGCTTCCGAAATATGATTTTTTTGTGCACCTGTCTACAACAGTGAATATGTGCAAGTGAGATACAACCTTTATCTCATCTGAGTTACTGTTACTGTGCCTGACATTAAATACTTAATACAGCTTTTGGGGAATACAATATAGCAAGAATGTACATTCTATAACTACATTGCAGATGTGCGTTATTTACTTATAATTTTCTTCTCTCCATCTAGATGCTGCTGTAAACTCAGGAGAACTGTGGTTTGTGAATTTTTATTCTCCTCGATGCTCCCACTGCCATGATTTAGCACCTACGGTACGTACAACAAGTAAATAAACTCTGAAAATTCCTTGGTTTTAATAGCATAAAGCTTAATGAAGTGGATTTTTACACTGAAGCTGAAACCAAAGACAACAAATCAAAATGCCAGAAATAAAACATGTGCTCATTTTTCATTATATCTTTATAGGAAAATAGCCTCTTTTTTGACATTTTTTTTTAGTGGAGAGAATTTGCTAAGGAGCTGGATGGAGTAATACGCATTGGAGCTGTGAACTGTGGAGATAACAGAATGCTTTGTCGAATTAAAGGGATTAACAGTTACCCCAGTCTGTATGTTTTCAAAACTGGAATGGTGAGTGATAAGACTTCAAGTGTTTTTAGAATGAAATCTGGAAAAGTATTTCTGTAATACTTTTCAGTCGTAGATATTTATATAGAGATCTTCTGGTTTAGTATGTTACATCCTTTAATAAATATAACTTTTTCTCTTTCTTTACCTTGGTCAAATTAATTTACAAAGTTAACTTAAAAAAATATATGTTTCTTAATATATATACTTTATGTTATATATATATACAGTTCAAAATAAATGCTAATATATTTTTACAATGGTTTTTCTGAATCATTTTTCTGTGCAACATATCACTTCTGATTTGGGAAGATACTGTCAGCAGAGGTGCTGTAGCAAAGCAACAAGTCTCCTTGAACAGTTTCTCTTATAGTGTTGTAATGGACTTTTCAAGTACAAAGCATAGTCTGTGGTTTTGAGTCTAAAGAATGTGATCATGTGCCTAAAGAAACCTGGAAATTCCTTCCACAAGATTTCCTCCATGCTACCTGCATGATGTACGTCACTCTCTATAGCTGCTTGTTAAGTCCTGGTGCTGGGGTGGTGTACGAAGTGCACTTGAATAGATGGGTACATTTTGACAATGATAAGTTTTGAGAGGTTGAATGCTAAATGGAATCATGTAAGCAATTATTGTTTAAATAGAAATACAATCACTGGGACTTGGTGTTTCTAAGACTGAATTATCCTTGTGTTGCGGTATTTGGAAAGAAATCACATTACAAAATTTAAATTAAGGTTAAATTTCGAACATTCCAATAGGGGGAGGGAGAGAACAGTTAGGGTGGTAGTGGGGGTTGGTCCTGCAGTTGTATAAGTACTGTTAGAAGAACACAGTAGGTTTTGGGATGGGGTTTTTTGCCTTTTCTTTTTTGTAATTTTATGAACTTTACTCTTTGTCTTCTATAGCAACCAGTGAAATATTATGGAGACAGGTCAAAAGAGAGCTTAAAGAACTTTGCCATGCAGTATGTCACAAGCACTGTCACTGAGTTGTGGGCAGGTAATGTTCACATTTTGCTTGGGGGGCTGCTGTTGAAATTGTTTTTACTATATAAAATATGGCAGAAACTATGCAAATAACTGTATTGGTCAACTGTTGCAAAGTCTTCTTCTTTGAGAAAAAAATAGATTATGTAATTTGCTAATACAAATATAAAACCTAGTTTCATGGTCACATTTAACTAGTCACAAACTAATGCAAATTTTTGTTTCACTCTTAGGAAACTTTGTAAATGCTATCGAAACTTCATTTGCTTCTGGTGTTGGTTGGCTGATCGCCTTCTGTGCTGAACGTGGGGGTAGGTATATTAAATACTTTCCAAATAAGGTGACAAAAAAAAAAACCTTCTGTTGATAGTGGCAAAATCCCTTTTGCTACTAAAAAAAGGTTAAAACATCTTAGGTGACCACAGTATTTGGCCTGTGGGTCATTTAATCTCTGTGTTAGAGGCAGCGTGACAAATGGGACATTAATGGAACAGTTATGTTATTGTGCTTCTGTAATGTCCTGTGAGTCATTAAAGCAGCACTCGAGTGTAACCCATCAGGAGGGGAAGTGACAGAAAAGGCTTCTGCCTTCAGTTTCCAGCTCAGGTGACAAGATACTGGTTAGGTACATGCCAGCTTCTCATGATAGCTGAGTTGAAGAAAGGCTGTATCTCCTCCCCCTTAAACCACCAATATTAAAATTTAGCTGAATAATTTCTCTTAAGTTAGGTTTGCACACAGTAATTGGGTCTTACCACTGGTTTCAAGTCAGAGTAGTTTTTTGTAGCTGTTTGTCCTTGGCTTTCTTGGGGTCAGCACTGGATACAGTATGTGAGAAAGTTACCTTGGTTAGCTGGTCAAGCTAAGTAAATGCACTACACCTTTGACAAATAAAGATTTCTCAGCCTTATGAAGAGACCTTTGTTCTGAGAACTGAATAACCAGAGCTGCAGTCTTGGATTTACATTTGTAAATAGCTTGATTTCAAGTTGCAGCACTTTCGTTAATAAGTGTTCAGTTAAAGAGAGGTTGATGCATCTTAATTTAAAAAAAAACTCTGCATCCATAGGCAACTATTCAAAGTCTGCATGGATAATTAAAGCATATGATGTATTTGTTGTAGTGAATTATTATTTGTATCACAGGAAATGGATCTTTCCATTGAAATATCATTCCAAGACTCTTATGTAGATACTTGGATTAATTTTTTTAAACATTGATTAACAAATTTTAAAGGTCAGTCTCAATACAGTAAAAATACTTAAATTTTTTGAATGAGAATTCTGTGTTGATGAAGCAAGAGAATGTTATTTGTGAGAGTTTTTTAACTTAGAGTAGATAGTCATTAAGTGCTGATTACTAGATATGACAACTCCAGGTCACTGGAATACTGGATGAACAGCCAGGAAGCTTGCCATTAGAAATCGTCATGTTTTCTGGGAGGAAAGGGGCAATTCTAAGCAAGAGTAGGTTTAATGCATTAATAAGGTGAAGTTTTATGTTTGTAAATAAATAACTTTTGTTTTGCAGATTGCTTGAGTTACCAAACCCGCCTTAAGCTAGCTGGCATGTTGGTAAGCAGTGTTTCACTTTGAAAGCATTACCTGTTATAGTTAAAACAACAGAAGTGAAAGCATCAAATTGTAACTAAAACTCTCACTGAGTTTAGTAGAACCAAGATTTCACCTGTTAACTTTTAGAAGATTTAAATACTTTGACTGAGTAGCTTTTGAAATAACTTTTTTTTTTCCTAAGAATGTTATAAAATAAGAATGAATATAAACTAATAAATTACAGTGTTGTTTCCTTTCGTTTTCTTAGTGTTATATATAATTGCCTGTGTTGGGATTTTCAAAAGCATTTCTGAAGCTGAAATTAAAAAATGCTTTTCTTTGGATTTGTATCATGTTGTCTTTTTTCCTGATTATAGGAAGGTCTTGTTAATGTGGGCTGGATGGACTGTGGCACCCAGGGTGAGCTTTGTGATAATTTAGATGTCTCATCTAGTACTACTGCATACTTTCCACCTGGAGCCACCATAAATAACAAAGAGAAAGGAGGTGTTTTGGTATGACTTGTTTTTTGTTATCTATTTAGATAAAGAAACTGATAACCATGCTAAAGGAATGTATCAATCATTCCCACACTGATGATACTCAACTAAAAAGATGCTTTTTGCTTTTTTCTTACAAGCTTGTATGCTCTGCTGTGAGGTTCTATCCCTCTGTCTGCTCAGGCAGTGATCTTGGAGGTGGTTCCAGTTTGCTGGGAGAGAGAACAGCAGCAGCCTGTAACTCTGCCTGGCCACCTCCCCAGGAGCCTCCCTGAGCAGCTCTGGGAGGCCAGGGCTAGGAAGTGCTCTGTGACTGGCCCAAGAGCTGACTCTAACACTGCTGCCCAGCTGTCCTGGGCCAGCTTCTTCTCCCAAGTAAAAACTGATAAGACAAGAGGAAATGCTCTCAGGCAAGGGAGGTTTAGATTGAATAGTAGGAATTCTTCAGCAAAAGGGTTGTGAGGCATTGGAACTGCCGAGGGATGTGGCTGAGTCAGTATCCCATGGGGTATTTAAAAGATGTGTAGACGTTGCACTTGGGGGCATGGTTTAGAGTAGTGAACTTGGCAGTTGGTTAAGGCTTGGACTCAATGGCCTTAAAGGTCTTGTCCAGCCTAAATGATTCTGTGACCTTTGATGTGCCCTAATTTTTTGTTCCAGAAATAATACGCCCAAGGTATCAGAAGTTTGAGAAATGCTACCCTGACATGTGTGATAAAAGTACTCCTACTGTGTCTGTCAGTACAAATTTTACTGTTCAGTTCTATTCTAATATTGCAACCTACAATTGTATGGTGGTTTTAACTTCCCTAATTGATGGGAGACATTTCTGTTTGAAGCACGACTTGTTCCTTTATTATCACTACTGTTACCTATATTTTTAAAAGGAGGAAATTAAATTGCAACCCACCTACTTTGAACCTTTTAACTTACCAACTCAGTTACTGATTCATATTACTTCCAAAATTTTACAAGTTGAGGAAACCTAAATATCTCTACAGTGCAGTTAAGGAAGGCTGTAGAACTAGATTGGAAATCTTGTAAACTTGATTTTTGGATTTGGTGTGAAATTTGAATTTCACACTCTTTGGTCCTTGTCTTGACAAAATACGATTTCTTGAGTTTAATATTGTAGGCAAGTGAGCTAAAAAGCAATATTCTGAGAGTGATGTGTGTGAAATTGCATGTATGAGAAGGTTGATCAAATAAAATATTATTAACTGCATTCTCCATTTGATTGAAGGGAACAAATCAGAGTAATTTCCCTGATACTTTGAGTACTAATTAGGTTGATGTTTTTAATTCTTTGTAATAAAGACAGTTAACTTTCCATCCTAGTTTCTTAACTCCTTGGATGCCAGAGAAATATATCAGGAAGTAATGCAGCATCTTCCAGACTTTGAAATCATCTCTGCAGCATCATTAGAGGTAATTTTTTAAAAATATGCTAAGATTTCTTCAAATAATGTATTTTTATTATTTTCTCTGTTTTTCAAATGCTGTTGACACAACAGCCTAGTATTTAATGAATATTACTTCTTTTTATGTGTACCCAAAATTATTTAACATTGTTTGTCTACATTTACTTCTGTAAATGAAGTTGTTTAGCAAAATAACAAAAGTAAGGGGAGGAGATATCATAGGAATATGGGAAATCACAGGAATTGCCATTGCAACTCACTCTGCAACCGTCGCTTTCTAGTTATTTTTGGAATCAATGACATTGTAGAGAATTTTAGTTTAAATGTATTTTGTTCAGTAATGTAAGAAAGAAAAAGAAAATACTTGTTAATCCCTGATAAGTTATATATGAACTGAAATTAAGGGTCTTAAAAGTAACTTATGTCTTGGACAGAATGAAAAAAAGGAAACTTCTTTCCACACTTGTAGTTGCACATAGCAACGTAATTTGCAACAGGAAATGCACGTAGAAACAACAAATATTAGAGTGCAGCTTGTAGCCAGCTTGCTCTCAGATTTTTCCACTTCCTTGATTGTGATGCAGTAAAAGGAAGTTTAGTAGAAGGGCTAAATGAAAGAATTTGTTGAGTGGAGGTCTCTTGGAGATGAATAACTGGATATTTGCGTTCATAAAACGCAAAAGAGTTTTACATGTTGGTATAGTTGGGATTAATTTCTTGTGGTCTTGTTGTTTTTTCCTGTGGTCTAAAGGACCGTCTGGCTCATCACCGGTGGCTGCTTTTCTTCCAGTTTGGGGAGGGCGATAAATCAAATGTGCAGGAATTTAAGAAACTTAAGTTTTTACTTAAAGATGAGCATATTCAGGTAAGAGTGCTCACTCATCTAGTGTTAAATGCCATTTACATTCCAAACAAGTCACGGTTTTCATTGTTATTAGCTGTTACCACCACGTGCCACCTCTGGTACTGAAAGAGATATACTATCATATAGTATCTATCTGTAGTAAAGTTTTTCATTTAAAGCAATCACTTCAGTTGCCTTTACATTTTGAATAATTTAAAAGTAGAGAGATATTATCCTTTAAATCTGCTCTCTCGTTGGAAGTGTTGCTGTGGATCCCATTCAGTTAACAATTACAAGTTCACATTCCAACATCAAATTTATGTATGTGGAACTGTATTTTAATTATTCAGAAAACCTTGTGATCATGTTGAATATTTTCTTATTAAAAAGAAACCAAGTTCAAACTTTGTAGTAAAGGCCTATGGATTGTATTATTCTATAAAATATATTTTTTTTTAATTGTTGCTTTGACTTGAAGAATTCTAATGTCACATTTGTTTTAGGTGTCTTTTTGTTTCCTTGCTTTTATATTTGGGGGGCGGGGAGAGAATTCTTTTTTTATTCCCCATCTTGGCCTTTAAATTAAAAATTAGCAAGCAACCTCATACAGTTGTGCTAGTAGTTTTCTTGAACATCAGTTTGTCTTAAAATCTCTTGTTCATAAAAAAGGCTGTTAGTTTTCCGTATTTTTACCTTTATTCTCTAACTTTTACTGCCTTTCAAAATATGTTAATTGATATAAATTAGGCTGCTTTAATTAAAATGGCACTGTCTGTTAAATACAGGTTGGGAAGTTTGACTGTCTTTCCTCACCAACCATCTGCAACAAACTGTATGTTTATCAGCCTTGTTTAGCAGTCTTCAAAGGAAAAGGAACTGGAGATTATGAAATTCATCACGGTAAGGGAAACTTTGACAAGTTTAAATCATGACCTAATCCCTTTGAGATGACAATATCTTTGGCAAACTGCATTTGTTTTCCCAAAGAGCAGTTTTGTAGCTTTAATATTTGCTGTCTTTCTTCTGGCTGTAATGTAGCCTTGCACAAACTATTTATAATTTCCTTTGGTTTTCTTTTTTAAGTTTTTCCTGTGTAAGCAGTCATCAGATGCCGAGGGATGTATTTTGTGTTTGCAGTCTGTTTCAACATCATTTACATAATTACATACAAATGAAGTCTCAGAATCTGATCAGGACAGCTTCTGCTTTGGATAGGATAACCAAAGAATGCTGTCAGACACGCCCTTCAGTGAGGCTTAGCATGCTGGTTCCACAGTGCAGCCAGTTTGACAAACTTGGGTTTGGTTTCATGTCTCACTGCACTGAAACTAATTCCATGCTTTGATAACATCTGTCCAAGAAAAAAATATATGTTGAGACTTCTACCACTTACTTTTATTTCCAGTATCACAGTTTCCTTTCAGGAAAGGCTGGAACTATGTTACTGTTTACTGCTGAAAGGATTCAAAAATGCTGGTTGAAGAAGAAGGGAGCCTGAAGCCAAACTGTAGCTTGCAGGAACAGGTGTAGCTTCGTCCAGAATATGGCACAAGGCAGTTATGCAAGATGAAGTTCTCATTTTTCAGCCTCTGAGGTATTAGAAACAGCCTGCTAGGATTAAGTCAGAACCTCAGTACTGTAATAAACAGGAAAAGAGAAGAGTTTTTCACTATTTAGAAAAGATTAGGCTTATCTAAGGGGGAGAGATGATCCCGTACATCTAATGGTTGGTGCCAGGAAAAGCCTTACATACTTTCTGCAATTTACAGTGCTGCAGAGAAGGCAAGAAAAGGTCATATCCATACAGCTATGATGGTGTGGATTACAGTGGAATAGAAGTACATTGGACTACAGTGCATACAGGGGTTTTTTTCTGAATGGTTTGGTTTACTATTTAGAAAATAGATGGCATGTAGAACATTTACCAATAGCCATCTCACACCAGTCTTTATGAGAAAATAATCCTCCAAAGAATCAGGCTTTTTTATATGCTATGTTGAAGGGCTGTTTAAAATTGAAGAAGAGTAATAAATCTTGGTAAGTCATTGTGCAGTGACTTCAGATTTGATTAACCTGAAGTTCCTATTCTCAGACAAACTCTCGTTTCTGCTGACAAATGTATACAAAGGGTATGAAGAGACTGGATCTTTGCCCATTGGAGCTGTGTGAGCAGGAATTTCAGTTACACCTAAATAGCTGTGATTTATCACTATAATTTATTTTGCTTCAAGTTTTTACCTTGTCAATCCCTTTGCCAAGTCAAGTGTATCTAGAATTGTACTTTTTAATTCCAACACAAGTAAGATGGTAGAATGACCAATAATCCTGTCACAAAAAATTTCATCATTTTGTTTGACAAAAACATGTTTTGTCTTGGATAAAGCATTTGTTTGGCTGATATTGGGTAACTGTCCAGTTTAATATTTAGCCACATATCAACTCTCAACTACAGTATATACTGCCTATGTAGGGTTGGACAGTTTAACATTGTCCTCCTGAGAAAAAGGAATCAGTCCCTGCTAAATTTATTTAAGAAGGCTGTATTTAAAGAGTAGACAAGCGATCTGAAAGACTACTGTTTCTTTCATACAGTTTTTTAATGACACCTCTCATAGGTAAAAAAATTTCCTTTCTACATTGTTCTTTGAAGGAAAGAAGATCTTATATGACATTGTTGCATTTGCCAAAGAAAGTGTGAACTCCCATGTCATCACACTGGGACCTCAGAATTTCCCTGACAAAGATAAGGAACCATGGCTTGTGGATTTCTTTGCCCCGGTAAATATTAAATATCTACATTTTCCTTCTTCTAAAATCTGTTCTGTAACTATGTAACAAAGCGTATCTTGAAAGTGCCCTTCAGCATCATGAGAGGCTGTTCTAATTCCTCATTCCTTGGCAGCTCTAGTTCCTAGACTGGGTTTTGTATTTAGTGGACTCTGTTGTCAAAGCAGCAGATTATTAATCTCAAACATTCTCCCGGCAGCTACCTTTGGTAAAAGCAATTGCACTTACTTGCATTTTGTTTTCTAGTGGTGTCCTCCTTGTCGAGCTTTGTTACCAGAGCTGAGAAAAGCATCTAAACATCTTTATGGTCAGCTTAAATTTGGAACACTAGACTGTACTGTCCATGAAGGCCTTTGCAACATGGTAAGGTGCAGGAGCTAAAAATAAAGAAATACAAATATAATCATTTAAAACAATATTATTTTCTTTGAGTTGGGGATAGGAGGATATGGGCAGACAGTACTTACCCTTTAATGTTACTTTCTTGAAGGGCAGTAAATTGAACAGGCACTTGAATCATAATTTTTTTCAAAGGAGCAAACTATATAACCACTAAGGATAAGGTATTAATGCAAAATACAGGTCAGATTTTATTCTAATTTCATAGTATTACTGGAAGACTTTAGAAGTCTCAGAATTTAATAATTCTGGGGGGTGGGGTTAATGTCTGAAAAGGCATGGAAAATGAGCAAAAAAGGACAAGCTTTTTCAAGTTTTATTTAGATGTGTTTACCCACTGAGGAATTCAAATGACGGAAGCGGTCTGTGTTCAATGGTAAACAATAGTTATTCATAAAGGACAAACATTCCATCTGAGGACTGGGAATAGTTTTAAAGCTAGGGCTTAGGAGGCCCAGGGGTTAACTCCTGTATTTGTGGAGCATGGCAAAAGAATTACTGGCTGGTTTTTAAATTGAGAACACACTATGCCATCTCTGAATGCAACTGGCATCTTCTCTGTACTGATTTGTAATGGTGTCAGATTCTCACCTGCATGTAAGTCTGAGCACTTGTATAGGTAAAACTGAACAGATGAGCAGCTGTGAGCCACCAATACCAATGACAGTTAGAGGCAAGTCCAAGAGCCTTAATCATTCTGTGCCATTTGTTATTGTCTGTTTTGTAGCATAATATTCGAGCTTACCCAACAACAGTTGTGTTCAATCAGTCTGATGTTCATGAGTATGAAGGACATCACTCTGCTGAGCAGATCTTGGAGTTTATAGAGGTATGTAAATGATAATGCTTGTTACAGTCTTGTTCTATGCAGTTCATACACAAATATGTTCTTTAGTTGGAAGATTCTAAGATTTTAATTTTTTTTTTAATTAGACAAGGAAAATAAAAGGTGAAAAAAACTTGGGCAAGAGAAGTGATCTAGCAACTGTCAGTCAGAGACTTGACAACTAATGCATTAATTTCCCTACTCTGTCACATAATTACTTTGAGATTATTAGCAAATAAATGAAGATCCCTTCCAATCTGCAAAATAATAGTAATGATTTCTGTCTTATAGAGAGGATAAAGGAATTAATATTACATCACTTCCTACTTTAGGGTGAAAATGCTTCACATACACACCTTGATACAGGAGGGGGTTCACATTTTTGTCAATTAGATTGCTGCTGTCCACATTTCTCAGCTGTCCTTGAACTTTAACTCACAGAACTGCAAATTACTGGTATTGGTCATTGTTGATGCTTGAGTTCTGTCACCCAGCGTGGCTCCAGCATTCAGGTTCACTGCTATATCCACAGGCTGTTTTTCACTGTTTGAAGAGACTGCTCTCTCCAGGTAGCTCAGAAAAAGCAGCTTCAAGAACACACATGCAGAAACAGGTGGAGATTAGTCTTTTAGTTGACATTCAAAGGCCCCGTAGTGCTCTAGATGTATTCTTCTGCATTCTAGCTTAAATAGCATGGCTGAGTTTCATAATGCCTGCTCCTGCCAGGTAAGCTGAATTTCTTGCCTTTTACTTCCTTTTATTGAGAAAAGGCAGAAAACCCCCCTTTTGGAGCCTGGCTGTACTTTTTGGATAGTTTTTCTCAACAAATAAGGCATATGATTTTTGGGTTGAAGGAATGTCTTTTGATGCTTCCCTGCCTTTCAGTGGTGTGGAGTCTTCCCTACCAGAACAGCAGGCAAATTTCACAGAACATTCTAGGAATTTGGTGCAGTCTGTGTGTACATGATGGCCCTAGATGGGGGATACACTGTGCAACAATAAGTTACGTCCATAAGCTGTCTTTATTTAGGATCTTAGGAATCCATCGGTGGTCTCCCTAACACCAGAGACATTTGCTGAATTAGTTCAGAGAAGAAAACAAGAGGAAATCTGGATGGTGGACTTCTATGCTCCATGGTGTGGACCTTGTCAGGCTTTAATGCCAGAATGGAAGAAAATGGCCAGGGTAAATGACATTCAAATACTTTTCTGGTTTTGTTCCTCCTCTGAAATTGCTGGGATGGTACAACTGCTTTCTTAAGAGAATTGTCAGCTGAGAAAATTTAGAGTCTAATACTGCCAACAAAACAGATAGTTCCTACCTGACAGTTTTGTGTTGTTGCAGAAACCAATTTTTTATTTGGCTATTCAAAATATTCAATACATTCATACTGTTGTCCAATTTTTTCTGTTGGTTACAAGTATGTATGGTCATCACAGTGTTCTCTCATTTGCAAAAGTATTATTACTGACAACCATTCCTGGAGGTGTTTCCAGGAATTTGAACCAGAAAATACCAGTGGCGGCGGGGGGAGAAAATAGGGCTTTGGAAACAAGCCCATGACTTTAAAACATTTAGAACTCGACTGGGAGTTGTAGCCAGGATTTGCTGTTCTGTTGGAATGTCTGTGAAGTGTTGGTAGCTCTACAGGACATGTTCAGTTAGCTTCCCTGCCCATGCCAGGGAGTTTGGGCCTTTGCAACAAATACGGTGTGTTCAGGACACAGGCCCACTGTGGCACTGATAGCACATCTGCCCTGCACCAGCATCTGGCATAGTTACTGAGCTGTGATGGGGAACACAGCAACAGGGCATTCCTTATACTAAATAAGCCCACTCGTGGGTACCTTTGAGGTAAGGTAGGTGCCTTGTGAGCCGTGTGCATGCAGCTTATACTAAATATATGCATGATGGGAATGCACCTGGGTGGCTGGCTCTGATACCAGTGATCCACTTACAGGGAAGAGGAAACCTTGTGATAATCTTGGTCTGTTTTGTTGAGATTTTTCCCCCCAACTAAGTTATTAAGACTTAAATTCTGAAGTATTACTGAAATTGTAGTAGTATTGGTTAACATATTTGATGGTAGGTTTTCTTCTTTCTTTTTCAGATGTTAAATGGATTAATCAGTGTAGGCAGTGTGGATTGTCAAAAATACTATTCTTTCTGTCACCAAGAAAGTGTTCGAGGCTATCCTGAAATCAGACTCTTTCCTCAAAAATCAAACACGGCTCATCAATATTAGTGAGTACATTGCTTCAGTTTGGGAAACATTCCATTATGTGAAACAAGACAAATACACCTCTTCTGTTGTGTAGAAGAGGTTCATCACAGCTCTTAAAATAGGCTGTTAGGATATTACTGTACTGGATGCCATTGGCTTTCTTACTTCAAACTAGTGATTTGATTTTGCCATTTCATTTCAGGAAGTTGAACTGACACAGGAATCTTAATATTTGCTTCTTTTCTTTCTTCTCTTGATCTTCTAGTCCTTAATTCTGTAGGTTTGAATTGTATTTACAAGACTTTCATTTATTCAGGTTTGAAAGCAGGGTAGAAATATATCCTCAAACAGATGCATTTGCATTCTTTATTTGATTACCACTACTCTTCAGAGTAGGTTGTCTTAGAGTTTTTTTCCAAAATAACTCAAACTACTGCGCAACTGCCTTTTTGTTTTCTCTTCAATGTTTTTATAGTAGCTACAATGGATGGCACAGAGATGCCTATTCACTGAGAGGCTGGGCGTTGGGGTAAGTTACTGCATTAAACTTTGTTCATGAGCTGCTTATGTAGTTGCTTGCTAGGATAAATAAATATTTAAATACTATGTAAATCAAGAACTAGAAACACTTGGGTATATGTATTGCTTAATTTAAGATGTTCAAGTTTCTACATCTTTTAACTTACTGCTTTTAAAATTTGGAGAAATAGGATACTCCTTCCTGTCCACCCATCTCCTGAAAACCGTATTATTTTGTTTAGCACTTTTAAAAAGTTATTCTTCTCTAGTACAAAGCGTGAAATAGGGATTTCCAGACTACTCATATTCTTAATTTCAGAAGCTTTTCTTAAATGGAATTTGGATATTGTTTAAAGTTTTGAATGTGTTATGACTGTTACTCTTCCTTTACACAGGTATTTACCACGGGTGTCTGTAGACCTCACCCCTCAGAGTTTCACAGAAAAAGTTCTGAATGGGAAAGATCATTGGGTCATTGATTTTTATGCTCCTTGGTGTGGACCTTGCCAAAATTTTGCTCCTGAATTTGAGATCCTTGCAAGGGTATGTTTTTAAGTGTATTGGCAGCTTGTTATACTTGTAATGGTTGAAATCTTATTCATCAGCACTTTAATACTTAGCAGTCATCCAAAAAGCACAATACTTCCATGAGCCTCCTACCCATGGAATGATGCACACTTCTAGGTCCCACTTGACAGTGGGTGTTGTCTCTTGCACTGGCAGACACACAGACCCTCTTTTGAGACAGATTTCAACTTTTGATGGAGTGGCCTTTGGTGCTGTGGTGTGCTTTTGTGCTTTGCCCTGAGTTCAAGTACCAGTGCTCTCTGAACACATAGAGACACCTGCCACAGGGTTGACAGTCTGGGAAGCAAGCAAGCAACTACTCTGAGACATTTCAAAGATTTGAGCAACATTTTTTTTTTTGTTTATTTTTAGCTGCACTGCTGGCTTCTTCCACTTATATGCTTATACTCACCCATATTTTAATGTAGTTTGTTTCTAAATGTTTCTAATAAACATTTCTTTTCAGGCTGTTAAAGGAAGAGTAAAAGCTGGAAAAGTAGACTGTCAGGCATATGGTCACACCTGTCAGACTGCTGATATCAGAGCCTATCCTACTGTTAAGTTTTACCCCTACCAAGGAACAAAGGTAAAGTGTTACTGGTGAGCAGATACTGTTATTAAATGTATTTCATTTCACATTAAAACTCAACAGAATACTTCTGTGACATATTAAAGTGAATTATTTATATATTACTATGTCTCCAAATAATCAGTTTCAGTAATACTTAAAATAGTAGGACAGTGATACAATAATAATGAATTGCAAATTAATAGAACTAAATAGTAAATAAAATGAAATAGAATTCTAATAGTAATTAAAACATGGGCCTAACCAGAACTAGGGTTTAACTTGCAAGGTCTTAGGTGACAAAATGTTTTTCAACCTTTACCAATTCTATCACCAGCTACCCAAAAGTAGACAGTCTCTCTAAATGAAATGTGGACAACTTCATTTTGGCTGGCAAGAAATATAATTAAATATTGTTATTATATTGAAAGACCAATTTTGACTTATATAATGTATTTTAAGATAGATAATTTAAAAAAGATAGGGTTGTGTTGTCTCAAAAACAAACCTTATCAAACCATTTCAATTATCAGTGGGACTCTTTCAGATCAACATGTCCTACTAATAGAGTAATAGTATAAATTAAAAATACGAAGAGTATCCAAATAATTTTAAGAAAATGCCTTTATTTTTGTAACACTGTTAAATTTCAGGAATATTATAGTCATCTTTTTAAATGTATTAAGGCTGAAAAGAAAGTATTCAATGGTTTCTGACAGAGAATTGGCTTAACTTTCTTTCCTTTTCTTTTTTTTAACTGAATTTTTAATGGAAAGTTCTAGAAATCTCTCCTTGAACAATCCCACCAAATTCAATGAGATTTTCTATGGTGAAGAGTAAAGGCTTTTTAGGTCTGCAAAGTAGCAGCCCTCAGGGATTGCACAAACATAGATTACAAAGTGGCAGACTTTGTAATAGCTGTCTAGCTTAAATACCTAACTCAATAAATGTGAGCAAATCGTAACTATTTCAGGTTTCTTTAATGATCAGGACAAAATGAGTGTAGTTCTGAAAAACTAGCAGCTAAGAGTGGTTCTTAGGACAATGCAAATTAGCATTGTTTAAACAGAGACAAAAATATATCCATGAATCACAAATCAAGCTACCAGGGCCATTGTACTCTGCCTTGCATTCCTCTTGAATTTTGTCTGAAAATTGTGTAACATATTACCCATGCTCTATTTTTTTTATTTTCTTTTAAGAAAAGTGTTCTAGGGGAATATATAGACAGCAGAGATGCAAAAGGTATTGCTGACCTTTTGAATGAAAAATTAGAAGCAATGGAAAACAAAGGAAAAAGAAAAAAATCTAGGAATAAGGTAAGAACACTTACTGTGGGGCCTTTTGCAAAAGACTTGCTGTAAAGAATAGCTCTTTAAAACAATGTTAGTATTTGTTCTTTACCTATAGTATTAAATGCAAATTACAGAGGCTCATCAGTGCAAGATTGGGTAAACTTAAGAAGACATTAACACACAGCTACTAAATACCCTGAATTCTACTTGAGAAACATTTGTCCAATTGAAAAATTAGTTCTACAGCAAACTTAAAAATCATGTGGAAAAAAATATTTTTGTTTGTACTTTCAGAGAAACTCCATTGTTTATTTTCTTGTCACTAGGATGAACTCTAACTGGTACTGAAGGTAGATATGATTCAAAATATTCTGAAGCTGTGAAGATAGAAGACATCACAAGGAAAATATAAGGATAGTTAAACTGATGACAGGACAAAACACATGAAATCAAGTTTGAGTTTCACAGGCATACATGACTGTATGAGTTCTGTTAAACTATGGGGAGATGAAAACATTTTGGTTTTGGTGGAGGCAATGTTTCTGCATGTCCCTCTTCTGACATACCAGCTACCTTCTTCCTGGCCAAACACTGGAGTTGACCAGAAATGTGGACTCCTATCACTTTTGCCTACCCATTTACTAGTTCCTTATATTTTTTTCTGTCTCTTCTCAAATGCTTTTTGAATGTGGCACTCAGCCTGTGGCTGAATATGCACTCAAACCACTCTGCAATGCAGAACATAATGACGGATTGTCTATTTGAAAGACAAACAGTTGTACCTGATGATTATTCTGCTTTGGGGTTGCATTATTGTCTACTCAATGGTTAAGAAATAAAATCGAGAACTGGTAGCAGGATATGTTTATTGAATTAAATTGCTCTTGCCCTCGAGTGGATTACTCTTATTGTGGCAGTGGTGGTGCTGCCTGGATGAAGAGAACTTTGAAGAGCTTCTTTAGTTGCTTGGTTTGGTTTTGGGATTGTGTTTATTCTTTTTTTTAAGTAAGAAAAAAAAATAAAGTAATTCGAACGTGGTGTTGACTTTCAAAGTTTGAATTATGCAATAGAAGCATCTGGTTAAGTCATTAGATCATCACTTCTATCATTGTCTTTTTAAATATGAATGTATTCTGTGGACATATTTAACCTCTTTTGGCATTACCACTTTCCCTTTCCCTGCAGATATGTTTTTAGGTGTCTTATTTTTTCTGTTTTTATATAATCTTCAAGCAAGCAGGAGAGCAAGTGCCTTCTTTAATTTAATAATGAACACTGTACATTGCAATGTTGCCTCATACTTCTTACTGGAGTTCCTGCTCTAAAGAGTAATATTTTTCAGAGCTTCTCCATAGACAAGAAAAATTACAGATGACAAAAAGTCTGCAAACAACTGGTTCATGATTTCAATAAAAAGCTGCCGAGAACTTGACAGATGGAATTTCCTCCCTGCTCTCTGTGTATTTAGACCTGGCACAACTGGTCAGTTAGTATGAGTATTACAAATTTGTAAATACATTGTTATTGACATGTAATTTATTTCATAAAGAAGGCAGCAAGAAGTGAAGAGATACAAGTAACTGAGACATTCAACTGGTTTTTCCCCTATTTTCAGGGTTGCTTCTATTGATTTGTCATTTTTGCAGCATATTATTCTAAGAAGAGACTGTATTGCATCTATTTTTTAATAAAGTAGATGTTCCTACATCCAAATTTAACTTCAATCACAGTCAAAAAAGAAAATTTTAAAACAAACTGTTTTGGTCAGGTTTTGCATGTCACTGTAACTGCAGATCCCACCTTCTACCGTCTTCTTGGAGAATGAGGTCTAGGAAAAGTTCTGAAACACATTTAAGCTGTGGGGAAGAGAATTTAGTTTAAATATCAATAAAGTTCATTTTGAAGATATAATTCTGTATTAAGATATTCTCTTTGCATCCAGATTTTTAAATTTCTAATATGGAGATCAAATGGATGTGTATGGGTGGGGGACAATAATCTCCCAAACAGAAAGAAAACTAGATGATGGAGGTTTGTAAGATTTTTCCAAGTTTTCATGGATTTTTTGCATGCTACCCTTTCTGAGAGTTTTCAGTAAGCAGCCTGGGGGGAAAATGGAGTGGGTAATAAAACCTTACCTTTATTTGTATGGCTAGGAATAAATAAATACAACCTTTTATAAATAGCTCTATCTCTAGCCTTCCCTAAGGACAAATCCACAGTTACATGATCTAATTTTTATTAATGAAGGGTTTAAAGTGGTTATTCAAGACCAGTGGAGCAGCACTATTCTAGAATTAAAACACCTTGAAATAACCAAGTCCCTCAGTTTTGTCCTGTAGGATGATGGAGGTGTCAGCATTGCCATTAGAATTCCGTATCAACTACTCC
Source organism: Falcunculus frontatus (assembly GCA_013398115.1). NCBI lineage: Eukaryota > Metazoa > Chordata > Aves > Passeriformes > Falcunculus > Falcunculus frontatus. The sequence goes on along the minus strand of VZRV01010659.1, from coordinate 102,300 downwards.
ATGTATTGTGCAGCATATGTGTATTTTGTGTTCTATTATGTGGTGCTCTTTCTTTAATGCATGTGTAGTTACATGAGAAGGAAAAGGTAAACACCAGCCTCATGCTCTGCTCTTTGTCACTGGAATTCTAATGGCTTTTAAATTTATCTCTGGCATCCAATCTTGTTTTAATTAAAAGGACTTCTGTGGCTGTTTAGCGTCACTGAACTAATAAGCTATCGTGCCTTATCCTAAAACAACCAATTTCTCAAAAGAGATTTAGCTCATTTAGCTTCTACTGCTGCTAAAAGGCATAAAAATAGAATAGAGAGAATATAGCAGAAGTTTCAAGCAACTTCTTGGGTTTATATGGTCTGCAGCTGGAAAAATCATGCTTTGACCCAACTTGGCAAGTTTGATTTTTTCCCAGTCATGGGCATACTTCACATTTAATTAGTTGTGGATGTTTAATATATTTTTATCAGTTTATAAAAAGACTTAAAATTCTATTATTTAAAGTTTTCAACAGGAATGCACAAGAACTTACTCCATTTACTGAAACTTGGCATCTGAAAACAGTGACATTCCAATCCTGAATACTTTCAACCTTGGTCTTCTCTCTGTGCTAGAATTCAATAATAATTTTATATCCTCATATATGTAAAGCCACCACAATTTTGATAATAAACAGCTAAAGGTAAATCATCAACATGATATTAAGTACTTATCCCCAACACTGAACAAACTCCTCCTTGTACTGCCAACTTTCTAGGATCTAACAGACTTCTCTAGCTGCCAACAGATACTAAATTACAGTTAGTTGAGCAAAAAAAGAAGAATGTTTCTCCAATTAATGTATATGACTGCTGTATTCTGCAGACTGTTTCTTGACTAAGACCTCGAGAGCCATATTGGTTAAAATTTGGGGTGTATTATGCACGAGCCAACACTTCCTGTAAGAAAATGGCTACTTCACTTAAATGTCAGAGTTTCAAAAAAACATTCAAGAGCTAAATTAAGTTGGGGTTGAGTTGTTGTAAAAACATGTTAGTCCTGGTGAATTCTTACTGAACAGCTGAGCTGGCATGGAAAGTACAGCCTGAAGATGTTCTGCTTTTTAGGGTTTAAGAGACAGAAAGCAGAATATTGTTTTTCCATAAGGCAGCTCAAACTAACATGAAGAAGATACAATTTCTGTATGTTATAGGCTGATACGGAGTCACATAAAGTTGCATTATTCTTTTTTTTTCTACCTTGCTAACAGACACATGAATAAGAATACACTTCAGTCAGAACTGATTACAGATCAACCACTAGAAATTCATATGGCTGACCTGACCTGTTTCCAGAAAATAGTTTTCTTCCTATAGTATGTATTTCAAATAATAGTTATAATCCTATTAGAAAATGAAAACATCTTCTTTATCTTGTTATGTGCACGTGTACATGAAGCAATCCCAGCTGTGTTGTCCTACATATGTAACTTTTTCACCAGGTAGGCAGTTTAGTTTAGTTATGACAAGATCTCAGCTAGTCCAGTAACAGAAGCCCATACCCAGGATACTGCAGTTTTTCACACCCAGGGTGTTTCATGTTTGCAGAAGCTATATTAGAAAAATATCCTATGTAAACAACGGAGAAAAGTTACTATATTCCCATCCTGTCTCTTCAACTGTAATTCAATGCTCTTTTTGGTAATTATGTTCACTTATTTTATTACCCTACCTTTGGTAACTGGATCATTATTTCTTGAACGACTTTTATTTCAGTTACGTGCTACAGTGAAAGAACTTTGGTTGCAGTGCATCGTTGTTGTGTTCAGGCTCAAGACTGGAACAGCTTGCAGGAAGTACCTGTGTACCTGGCCAGCCATAGAGCCAAGAAGAGCCAGTTGATGTTCTGGCAGAACCACCTACTTGTGCTTTGCTCTTCTTCATCATGAGCACACTCCCATACAGCTGTGGGGGACCCCTGTTCCCCTCACTGCTGTCAGAAAAAGGCTCATGGGGAATTACAGCTGTAGTAATACAAGGTTTTGTGTTACCCTGTTGCAGAATCAGTAGTAGAGCACAGGAATCTAACAGGCTAAAAATAAATAAGCATTGCAATGTACATGTAAGTATTTAACAAAATGCCTTTAAAATTTTTGACAAGATGCAGATTTGATTCTGAAATCATGAGTCCAAATTTTTTGNTTGAACGACTTTTATTTCAGTTACATGCTACAGTGAATGAACTGTAGTCCAATTTTTTAATGAAAAAATACATATTCAGCTATTATGGGACTTCAGTCCTCCACCTCTTCAGAGGCAGATTCATAGCACATTTAGAGACTGGGAAAACAACACAGAACTGTCACTAAGATCGTATTTTCTCTTACAATTTTCACATCCTGTGAGGCAATTTCAGCAGACATATAGCCAACCCTCACACCAGAGGAGCTGAAGCAGGGGCAGCAGTCCTTTACCAGTTGTTGGCAGTTCCACTTGGGATACAGGAACACCATTCTGATAACCCTGCATCTGTGCTTTCCAGCTTCATGCCAAAAGCCCCTCAAGTCCCACCACTCATCTTTACACCAGCAGAAGGCAGCATTGCCCCTGAATTGAGTATCCCATCTCTTCCTTGCTCATACCCCCATGGGTGGACAGGTTCTGATGCAGTTTCATACTGCAGCAGATAAAAGAACTCAAACCCACCTGGCAAAAAATGGTGATGGCACATAATACAGGTAAAATCCTCAAGTTTTAGATAGAGTTTTATATTCTAGGAACGAGCAAGTCCCCCTCCCAGAACTAATCACAAATAATTTTGAGCCTTAGAAAGGAGGTTACTGTATACCAAGTTAATGTGAAACAATCAAGACATTTCTTTTCAAACCTCCTTGGATTTTTTCTTTCTCTATTCCACTTAAAAGAAGACTATGGAAATACCTGGAATGTGTTCCACCTCTTGGCAGAACTGGGCAAAGGCACACCACCATCTGCAGGACAAAACTGGATCCCTGTCTTACACAGCACTGTGGTGAAGAGCAGCTTCAGAGAAGATAGAGCTGTGTGAAAGGTTATTTGCACAATCCTCTGCCACTGCCCTGGGGAGCTGCCCAGATGTGCTGCTCCATCAGAGATGAGCTGTGAGGTACAGAGACAGGACAGGCAGCTTACCCTGCACACAAAGCCAGCACTCTCCAGCACTGCAATTGCTGCACTGTGAGCAGTGGCCTTGCCTCTGATCAAGAAGATGGCATGCTGTGAGACCTAACTGTTCCACACATGGAACAGACTCAAGTATATTTTAGTCACTTTATTTGTATATATATACATCACATTTTAATTCTCCAAGTAGTCAAGGCGGTTATTCTCAAATAGTTTAGTACATCAATTTTATAAAATACAACTGAACCAAGGTAGAATAGAAATGCATACATTATAGTACATTAAGTGCTTTGAATAATGACTAGTCTGGCCACCAGCTAATGAGCAATTCATTTGGTTTTGGTCATTCTCACAGAGGAGACTCCACAGGTAACTCCCCTGAGCCCAGCAGAACTCCTCTACCAGCAAGAGTCCCACATGTGCTTTTTGGGGACAGAATGCACCCCTGGGCCACTACAAGGCATTCTGCTGTCCACACTGATGACTCAAAGTCATTGCTTCTGACTTGGACAAGATTTAGACATTTGTCGCAAGGCCTCAGATCAAAACAACAGAAGAGCCAGCGTAGCTCTGAAGAAATTCACTCTTCATGTTTGCAACTGGGATTTACTTATACACACATATGTTAAACCTGTGTTATAAAGAAAGAAAGAAGCTCTGACCAAAGGGTTCATTCTTAGGAACGCTACAGGGACACAGACCTAACACAGCCTCCCAAGCAGCTCTCAAAGATTTGTTCTGCATGAAGTACTGCTCTCCTTCTGAGAAAATTAAGCTTTGTAGTAACTGAAATGTCAGGACAACTCTTAATCTGAAAATGGAACATTCAAGGACACCCATTCAACTGCTGGGATTTGAACTAGAAATGCTTACAGCTTTATATCACAGGACATCAAAGATGACCCAACTCCAGCTGATACAGCAGCTACTGTGATATGCATGACCAGTAGTTTACTCTTTACTCCAGTCTAGTCAGGACTAGTTTATCAGCCACATCCTGGCCAAACATTAGCCATTGATGCCAGCTCAAGACACTCCTGCAAATCTCTCTAACTGCTCTAACTTCAGCCCAAGAAGGTCATAATTCACATGTCTCTGGCTCTGTGTTCATAGGCTGCAAAACAGCGGAAGGTTCTCTCACTTCTACAGTGCTGAGGGCCTCGTGCTGTCACGTTCAGAGGAGTATTAGCAACTGTCAGATGATCAAGCTGCTTTCAGCCATCTGCTCAGGACTCTGGCAGACGAGCAGTATGGAGCAGCCACACATCCCAGGATAAGGGTTACTGGTGACAGACTGGGCTAGCATGTCACATTAACCTAGTGCAGCTGCCATGACACACATGCCCACACTTGTGCTCTGTCCACCAATCCACATACTGACAAAGGTGGAACACAACATAATTAGCTGCTGTTGGGTCACCTTAGCTGGCTAAGGGAAGTCAAGTTTTTTCCCTGTAAACTTTAAGAAAGGAAGGAGGAGAACACATGTAAACTTCAGCTGAGACTGGAACATAAGCTGCATGGCAGGTTCCTTCACATCAGTGAACCAAGACAGTAGGTAGAGGCCACAGAAGTGACAGTAGCACTGAGCTGATGGACTGGTTTACCTCATCAGACAAGGCCACACACACAGCTAGGCATCTTGGGAGAACATTTCAACAAAAGAGGCAAGATGTGTCCCAGAGGTGATAGGTCTGAAGGGATTCTGGGTAGAGGAAGCAAGGAGTACTGTGTCATCTTTCCACAGCACACATCACTGCAGCCTTCAACACTGCACCCCTAGAAAAAATTATTACATTGTACTAAGAAAATGAGTACACTTTCTTTTCTGCTGCTTCAAGGCCAGCATCTTTGCTCATCCTCTAGTACAATTTCGCAATAGGTGAGGAAGATCCCTTCCAACACAAATGACTGTTGCCTCCTGGTAGCTCAGACAAGAGCTGCACTGGTTGGTTTTGGAGCAAACAGCTCAATTCTCACTGCTGGCCCTTTTCCTTTCCCAGTGTTGCCCATTGTTGGTCAGTCCTAAACAGCCACCACCATCTGCTGCAGAAGAAAATACTGAACACAGGAGGAGTGAACAAAATGCACATTTCAATCCAAAGTTACAGTGACAAGGGCATTATCAGGCAACTGGTTAGAATAAGCAAATGATCACTAAGAGCTATCCTGTCCCAGATTCCACATTCATTTGATGTTCTTCCATCAGAGACTGGAAGTCAAAGGACAGTATTCTTGCCTGTCACACTCATTAAAACTCCTCTTATTTACTGGCCTACAGTATAATGAAACTAAAAAGTAAACTCATCACCTACAAAAATGAGTAAAAATTTTTTTAAAAATGGAAAGAAGTGCTTATTGTCATAATAAAGAGACTCACAGATCTCCGCACATCTCATCCATCACACAAAATACCTGTTAGTTCAGGTTTTCCTTTTTACAGAAAAGAACTACATTCATCTCAGTGACAACAAAAAGATCATGTCATGAATGCAAGAAAGACATTCTCCCAGCAAAATCTCACCATGAGGTAAATGCATTGCTTGAAAGTAAAGGGGAACTGAAATTAATTTGAAGTGATCTGCCAGGAATGATGGTTGCATTAAGGAAAAAGTTGTCACTAAAGCAATATGCTTCACTTTGTCCAGCAACTTACTGCCTTTACTAAGGAAAGGGTTAATTTGCTTCATAACTATAATTAATCAAGACTGGTTAAATTAAAGGGTATATTGGTTACCTGTTTCCAAGAATTTGAGCAACATTCAGATCAAAGTACTGTTTAGGACTGAAGGGATATGTTTTGAGTGTTGCAGTATACTGATGACTGACAACCCATTTTTATGGGATTCAGCTAAAATGAAATTATGACAGATAAAACCAGAGCTATACTGCAGTAACATAAAAGATGGAGTCATAGGGCATTACAGATGTGGAGCTGCCTTTTAAAAAATACAGTTTACAGAACCCAGTAAAAATTAAAACTATGGAGCATAAACAGGACAAGTTATTAATGGATCCTAAACAGGTCAGTTACAGACCACTGCAACAATAGTAGAACTCATGAATTAACTTCATTCTTCTCTCCCCCATCCACACGTGGGGGGTTTATTTCACATTTTCAGTACCAAGTATCTACTACAGAAACATGAGCTGCGCATATTCAACACCATTTCGGCAGTGCAGGACTTCCAGAGACCATGTACTTCTACACCATCAGGATCTGGATAGAATCTCAGTTCAGTACTTGAAAGGAGATAGCATCACTTTCCCTACTGATACGAGGGATGTCTCTTATCAATGCTCTTCAGTGGTACCTTACAGCTTAGATCCTTACTGAGGCAGGTTTATTATCTGCCGAGAAGGGATTAAAGTGCAAGCAGATTTCACTCTTCATGACATGATGCACATGGTCAGTGTAGACATGGAACTGCAATCTTCTTGCTTGCTGCTGGACAGACCTCTGGAAGAGAGTGGCCTATAATGTCATTGTCCTCTTGTGCTTTCCCAATATGGGCTTTAGCTCAGCAATTCAGGCCCAGTCCTGTCCAATGGTCTGGCACCATTAGGAAATACTTGTCCATAGCTTCACAAAACCTGGTCCGATACAGTTCTGGCGAGACCACAGTGGGCATCTTACCTAATGTGTAAGAGTCAAGAGCAGTTAGAAATGGGCTAAAGATACTGCAGTACAGACAGATGTCACATGAGACTACACCAGCAGACAGCATTGACTTGAAGGCTACAAGATAGAACCTTAAGAAGTTCAACAACAAGCATAAGGTTTTACACCTGGGAAAACATAATGCAGGAGAGCTAAGCACAAGCTGGGATCTCCCTGAGGAGCAGCTCTGTGAAAGGGACTTGCAGATCCTGATGGACAAGCAGCTCAGTGTGAGTGAACAGTGCTACTGCTGCTGCTGCTGTGGCAAAGAAAGCCAGCAGGAAGGACACTGAGCTGCATCAACAAGGGCATCTCCAGCAGAGAGAAAGAAGTCATTATCCCACTCAGTATCCCAGCATTATCTTTCACCTGAAGGTGCTACTTCCAGGCCATACTTGGAATATTGGACTCAGTTTTGGTCCTTGCTACAAAAAAAATTGGTTATGGGCAGGCTGAAGAGGGTCCAGAGAAGGGCCACAAAGATGATCCAAGGACTGGGAAGCCTGCCATATGATGAAATGCTGAGAGAACTGGGTTTGTTCAGCCTTAGGAAAAAAGGCCGCTTAGAGGAGACCTTATCACCATGTTCCAGTATTTATAGGGTGGCTAAAAAGAAGATGGAGACTCATTTTACAAGGAGCCACATGGAAAAGATGAGGGGTAGTGGATACAAGTTATTCCTGGGCAGATTCCAATTAGACACAAGAGTAAAATTTTTCACAATGAGAACAATCAGCCATTGGAATAATATTCCCAGGGAAGTGATGGATTCCCCAAAACTGCACAGTTTTAAGACTCAGCTCCACAGGGTGCTGAGCCATCTTGTCTAGATGCATCTTGTCTTGTGCTTCTGCCAAGAAAGGTTGGATCTGATAACCCTTGAGGTCCCTTCCAACCTGGTATTCTACGATTCCTTCCTCTGTTCTGGGAACTTAATCTGCCACAAATTTGCATGGTGGGGAAGTTGTGACTTTATGAGCAGTGTTACAGAAAGCTTCCATGTAACAAGGAATCATGCTCAAAAGCTTTGCTTTTATTCTGGACTTACCTTGGCCTCCCAAGATGCCAGTTGACTTTACCACCATTTCAAGCTTTTTGTCCCAGGTAAAAGTACGAATATAGTCTGTTGCAATAAAAAAAAAAATCCACACACAAACATGTTTATTTGCTTTAATCCAAGCAACGCTGTCCTAAATTGTATCTACTTCCCCCCAAAAAAAGCAGGAAAGCAGGCTTTCATAGTCAGAGCTTCAGTGTTTTCCCTAGCAGTTGCCTCACTTTCTGCAGTATTGATTATGTTTGGGTACGGTGAATACAGTATCTCAAAAGCCCAGCAAGATCAGAACCAACTCTTCCTGTCTCTACAAGAACAGGCTGCCCAAGCATGTCTGTCTTTATCCATGTTAGACTGTCACAGGCTCATTTACAAGGGTCACTTCGCTCACCCTCATCCCAGAAGCACTGACTCTTGGACACCTTTCCAGTATTTCTCATCAGAGCAGCCACCTACAGGTTTGATAATAGAAAGCAAGTGACTTCCTCTTCATGACAGGGAGGACTGGAAACATCACCAGTAACCCTGACTGGAAGACGGAGGCAGCAAGAAGACAACTTCTGAATTGTTTCCAAGCCCCTTCCTGAGAAAGCATGCTCAGTCAATACAAGCATATGAACATTTTGGTCCGCAAAGCTGAAGCTGTAGTAAGATCAGTTTTTCATTACTGGATATCATTATCTCCTAATATTTGACTACAACTGTAATTACACAATTTTGAATTTACTGTTTCTAGATTTACAAAATGCCACCATAAGTATTCACATTTCATCTCATCTGTGCTTAACACAAAACTCATCCAGACCTGACAATCCTAAGACTTATCTATTTATCTGAATACTCTTTGAAAACATTCTTTAGAGTGTTTTGGGACAGGTATCAGTGAACAGTTCACGAACAACTTCATGCCTCAAGGCCCAGAGTCCCACACAACGAAGCCTACAAATAAAGGTTTCAAAGCTTTTCACAGACCTAACTTACTTGTTTCCTGTATCGCATAAGGACCTAAAATAGGTAGAGATACTGACCTCAGATTCAAACACAATCCAAGTTAAGAGGTTTTAGTTCCAGTCTGACAAAAATTTAGCTCGGCTACTTTGTAAGTTCTCAGGGTATGACCTAGAGAACATTCTGATAGCCTGATAGAGCAGGTATGTTCTCTCTTCTTGAAGATATTTGCGTTCACCAAGTTCCTACAGATATTTGTGTTAAACACTGAAGGAGCTGGTAGCTTTAAATATCATATAAAATATACTCTTTTAATCAGACAAGATGTGACATAGGACAACAAAAAGCCACACGCACAGGAGAAGCACGTGGTCAGTGTAGTCCCATCCTGTTTACCCCAATATTCAAGAGTACAAATCTAGAAAGTAATAACAACTTGGAACAAACAACAGCTTTCTTCGTAGCTGGGACTTTATTTCTCAGCTAGAAATGTTACTGAAATGGCTTTCAAGCTTCATCAGAATAAGAGTAATCCAGACCTCCTGTCCTGAGATCTCATCTGGAAGTATTTCTGAGCTGGGTTTCAAGACCATTTCCATGCATCAATTCCACATCCTGCAATATTGCCTCATCTCTAAATCTTTTATACTACAGAAGTTTGCCTGTCTAAAGATGAGGCTCTACTTTCCAGTCACAAGTCAGAGGATGCAGAAGGTAATTACTGCATTGCCACCCCATATTATCCAGGTCAGACTATATGAACATGAGAGATCCCGTGATGTTTAACTTCTCTCTTCCAGTCCTACCAATACTGTTTCTCCTTAGAGCCTTGGAGGCTAAATCTTGGGGGGGGCAAGATTTAAAAGACTATGTAAACATGACTAGAATAAAGTTTACAAATTAAACACATAAAAGCATACAAATAACCTTCCCTGCTTCAACTGCAGTCAAGGTGTAGGTTAAACTACCTGTGAGGCCTCCTACATATACTCATAGCAATGCAAATGTTAATCTAAGCCTGTACAAGACCTGGAGACATGACTTCCTGCCTCCACTTTGAATACCTGTAAGAGGTGAGGGTGCTATTCCACCAGGGAGAAGATAAGATTTCCTAACACACATCTCTCTGGTGGTGGCACAGTTCTAAGAGCACTATGAACACCTAAACCATAAGAAAACTCGTTCATCATGTGAGAGCAAGAAAATACAAAAGACAACCTACCAATGATCCCAACAACCAGTTCATTGTTGGTATCATCACGACCCACCAGCAGGGAATAGTCGATGATGAGATGGCTGGAGAGGAACTGGGAATCACTGTGTATGGATGCTTTCAGCACAGCCTTGCAATGGGAACGGATGTACAAAGGATTGTCCCGAACCATCTTCAGAAGGTTTTCATCCAGCAGGACTACATCACAAGTTTCCTTGCCTGTGTCTGTTTTAACATTTCTATTCCGGAGGGAGCCCTTCAGGTCAAACACCTGCAAATGGAGAACAGCACTACTTTGTTGCATTTTTCTGGGTTAAAGACTTGAGCACCTAACATTTGAGAAGGCAGCACAGCAGGGAAACTCCTTCCTTCTCTTTAGAAGGAAGACAGTTACAACAATAAGTATTTTGTAGAGAATAGCATGTAAGCCTGGGTGAAAAGTTCTGCCACCTCAATTCACAAGTTTTAGGCAAGTTATTTCATTAATATTTAGTCTAAATTATGAGAAAAAGGGAGTCCCTACTTTTTATATCGTTTAGGTAAACTCAGTTTTCCAGCCAGTTTCTACAGAGTTAATTGCTGACAAAAACAAAGCCACTGAAGAGGGAGGTGGGTGTTGCACGAAGCACCAGCTAACACTGGCAAAGCAAGAGACAGACCCATCATTAGGCTGGAAATGATCTCTGGAGTTCTCCAGTCCAAAGTCCTGCTTCAAGCAGGCCCTGTCAGAGAAGGTTGTTCAAGTTCTGTCCAGTCAAGATTTCACTAACTTCTGTGGAATAGAGTCCACAGTCTGTTTGGGTTTCTGTTTTGTAGTGCCTGAGCCCTCCTCATGATTTAAACAACAGACAAACAAAAAGAAAACCCACAACATCCTTTACATCCTTCTAGTATTCCCTCCATCCACTTCCACAAACATTCCCTGTTTGAGGTCAGGCACTGAGAGCTAAAGGAGAAAGAACTGATACTATCTAGTTTCAGAAGTGATGTTTGTTTGAACTTCCTTTTCAGTTTCAAATCTCCATTTAAAGAGAATTTGCCCCTAGTCATGTTAAGATCTTCATTCTACTACCTGATAAAGATTGCTTTTCCTTGACTAAGACTGAACTCAAAAATCTTGTCCCACATCTGAAGTGGTTCCAAGCAAGAACAATGGGTTGAAAACCTTATGAACTCCCCCCACTACAGAGTAACTCACCATCTGAGTGAGGCTCTCATTCTAAACAAATTAGTCTGTAATTCCAGTCAGTTCTTCTGAAAGCTTTGTAAAAGGATTTTACATTTTCCTAATCAGGTCAGTAATGCTTTCTCTGGGACACCAGAGATACAGGGACAAACAAGACTTCTAAAGACTGAACCCTACACAACAGCTACCTGGAGTAGCCAATACAAGCATCAAGTTCCCGAGGATCCCGTAACAAGGAAAGAGGCCCAAACTGTCACCTTTGAGCAGTGCTAGAGGCAGACAGCACACACAAAGTTAAAAGTTACCTAGATGGCTACAAATGACCCTGCTCTTTCTCCCAGTCACAACTGCACTGCAAGGACACAGAACACTTTGCTCTTACCTGAGCCATTTTCCTGCCATAGAAAAGGTTTTCCATGACAAGCAGATCCAGCTTCTTTTCAGTGTTGTTTTGAGAGTTCTTGTAACCAATTCGATACACCCCAAGGATTTTAGCCAGTGCTGTGGGTTTCTAATGAAGACGAGACAAAGGTCAAGATCTGTGTAGAGACAATCAGCAGTCCCATACTAGAAGCACCACTGTTCTGTCTGACTCTGTATTACAGCTTAGAAGTCCAAGCATAATTTCCACTTTACATCTCAAAAATACATTATTAGTGTAACTCATAACTGCCAACACTTTCTTTTATTTAAATGAAAAAGGCTAATAGAAACTTCTACTCGTCTGTAAAATACAGAACACTGCCTAAAATAAAAGGCGCTTTTTTTAATACCTTCTGCTGAACTGCATTAGTGATGTAAGTGAAGTAGTGTGGAGCAAAGTCAAGGAATGACTGGACTTCCAGACGAGGCATTTGCTTCAAGATGAATCTATCATCTGTTTTAACATCAGACAGAGGCAACAGGGTTACATACAATAAGTGATGGACTATTTGAAATTTTTTTAGGACTGTCACATAGCTGAAATGGCTTGAAAAATTAAAGCACTACAATTCTCTTAAATCCTTACCTACAAAAGCACATTACTAGCTTCTTTTTACTACACATATTTTGAATTTCAGCCTCCCAGGATTTCTACCTTCTAGTAAATCATGGACAAGAGACTGCCTACACTAGATCTACTTCAGCTATATGGGCTTCCTACACAGACAACAGAAACAGCCTACAGACCATTCTGTTCAACACCTGATTTACATAGAAGCCTAGAAACAGCCACAGTTTGAAAAAAAAATTAGATTAACTATAGCACATGAGATTATAAGAAACACTGTGTCTTTAGTAACAAGCTTTCCTTGAATTATACTCAAGTTTTTGTTTTCTGAACCCTGCCTAAGAGTAAAACCCTTCTGTTCAACTGGCCTTCCTAGCTGCTACTGCTGAAAAACAGAACTACATTCTGTTCTCCTGCATGTACAAAGAGACAAATAATTTGATATTGAAGAACCCAGAAAAATCCACTTAACTTTCCCTTCTGAGTGGCCACCTCACCATCAGCAACCCTCTGGACAGAGGTTATCAGGGATTAAATAACAGACTAACCACCGCCATCCACAAATAACACCCTCTAATCCAAAGGGGGAAGAGGCTGCATTTACCCTCAGTCACATAGAACGCAGCTCCAGATTTGCCACCTCGTGCCTGCCAGGGCATCGAGTGAGAGAGGGAGCGGATAAAATCCTCTTCACTGCTCCCCAGGATCACTTCACGCATCTTGTGAAACTCCCCAGCATAATAAATCCGGCAGTAGAACTTGGCATTCGCATCCGAGAACTCTGCAAAAAACAGTTTTCCTCAATAACAGCAGGCAGTGTGCACTGACTACCCGAGACAACACCGAGATTTTACTGATGTCTAGAGAAGTATTATTGTGCTAAACATCCCACTCATGCTTATTGTAATTCAGAAGTTTCAACCAGCAGGATTTAAATGGAAAATTTACAGGAAAGTCACCTCCCTCTAGATTAGCTCACAGTACATGCCGTGGGAAAGTGTTTGGCCAAAAGACCAGTTAAAAAAAGTTTATGGAGTATTTTTGCAAAAGAGACCGATTGCAGTAAGTAAAAAGTGCATTGTTTTTTTCTTGATTTGCTTTTCCTTCATGACAAATACAAAGAAAAAACAATGATTAACTTCAAGATTTCCACTACATGTGCATGAAGAAATTAGTTTATCAGCTAAGACTAAGTTATTATTTACAGCTACTCACGGAGTTCCACATGGGGATTCACCACCTGTTTCTTCTGTCCATCTCCTCCATCTCCATCATCTGAAGGCATAAAAGGACCATTCTGTCAGGGCTGTTCACCATTATTACTGAGAGAGCTACATTAGATACGACTTGTAAATTCACATTACAAGAAAAACACTCTTTTTTTTCCCAAGAATACTATACACAGGGAATTAGAAATATAGCTATAACTGTATAATATAATACATATGCTAGAAGGGCACTGCAGTTTATGGACACAAGTCCAGTCTTTCTCTTCATTCATTTTCCATGAGCTGAAACAATAAGAACTAAACAGCAAGTGAGAAAGAGAGACTGGGCTGCTTAACTAGAGTCAACTCAATCCAAAGGCATTCAAGACCAGACTACCACGTCCCTGTAGTTTGGGTTTGAAAGATCCTGTTTCCCTTATCACAAAGAAAAGCAATGTATTTAGGGAAAAAAAACATACTTGATGTTCAAATGATTAATTTTCAATGCATGCTGAGTAACCTTGGACTGTTGGAAAAGAATGAGCAGGAGTGCATTCGGGGCCTTGCATGTATGAATGAGGTTTGGGAGAAGTTACAATGCAAGAGAGAAGATGGACTCTGCACTCTTGTACCTTGAGTCTCTGCTCCTTGGTTTTCTGCTCCCTCTTTGCCCATCTGTCCAACCTGGTAGTAAGCACTGTCAGCACCACGTAAGGTCTCCTTCTTCTGGGAAGACAGGTCTGGGCTCTTCCCTCCCGTGCCACGGAAGAAAGACAAAACGCCAGATGGTTTCTTTGCTACAGTGAAAAGGAATAGAAAAAGATGATGTTGGCATTTCCATGGGCAGTTTAATAAAAGCATGACTCCTATGAACATTCCCCATTCATTGTGTTAACTGGAGGAATGATGCCATTCAACTTTAACTCATTTGCTATTCTTCAGGCAACCAAGGTCCATGCAGGTAGATGATCTAGTGTTCTGAGTAGCATCCTAGAATGCAGAGACATTTGAAAACACAGAGCAAGCACGAGTGTTTTTAACACAGTAAGAACTTCATGTCTCCATTTCAAAATATTTTAACTGCATCTCTTTAAAGAAGGCAATGCCAAAAGAAGGCATCATATCCCACTGAACAGGCTAGATTCAAGAACAACCCTAGGTTCACTACATAATAACATTAAATCAGAGAATGACAGTTCGATCTCATAAGAATCGGAGAAAGCCACAGACTTCAAAAAACAAAAAAATCCACACCCTCCCACCCTCCTCGTGTGTTACATTAAGTCAACACTAAGACTAGTCACAATTTCAACTCGGAATGCTGCTCTTTTTTCCCTACAAGAAATAGAATCCAGGTTAAGTGGACTCAAGTCTGAGCTGAGATTAGCATCACGGATATGATTTTGGCAAAATGTTCTTACGCTGTTCAGGCTCTGCATTGCGAAGTGGACACATGTTAGCCTCAGGCAGGCGGACAGGGCTGCTGCTCTTGGGTTTGCTGTCTGACATGCTGAAAGGAGAAAGAACAAAGAAGTCACGAGCCAACACAAACTGCCACCCAGGACACTACTGCTTTATGCCTGGACATTTATTTCTCCCCCTGCCTAAACACTAAGGGAAGATGATGCCATTTAAAGGTGTAATGGTATGGGACTCTCCAAAGTTGTCCTCCTCCACCTTCCTAAAAAATACCTCTCAGGGTCCATAGCAACAGTTCCATCCATGACCACAGCAAAGGTAAGCAGGCCCAGTGTTCCTATCACGCACACAGCCAAGGGATTAGGTGATGGTCCCTAACATGAAATGAAAACTCACATACTGAAGTATGTTTTGGTTACATGGAATGAGTCAGATTCCATCAGAAAGCAGAGATCCTAACAGGGGCATATTTTGAAGGTTCTTCCCCATCCTAGTTTTGGCTTATTCACTACCATCACTGTGTCTTCACTCTAGGTACTGTTGTTCCTGCATGTAACCTGTTTGGTTGTAGTCCTTCTTCAGAACTGTTCTTCAGGGATGCTTTGGACAACTCATCCAGGGCATTTCTGTACTCCTTGCAACTGATGGGGAAAGGAAAATTTAAAAAAATATTAAAAAATAATAAAAAAAGAAGAAAAGAAAGAAAAAACCCCAAATAATTACGTGTTCTCTGGGAAACTGCAATACCAGCCCAAAGATTCAGTTCAGAGACAACCACAGGAAACAAAACCCCACTTTAGAAAAACCTCTGCTTCATTTTTTCTTATAATCAGAACCTCATTTTCTTAGAACAGAAGCTGCTTTAGACAATACTGCAGGAAAAACACCCCCTTGTTTTTCCCCCTCACACAATTTAAGAATGCACTTCTTCAAAAATCCGCTGCCTTGTGACATGCAAACCCAAAGGTTTACTGAAGCAGCTGGTGTGGAGAGCTGAGCAGTAGCAAGAGCTGCTATGACCAAAGGTAGGCAAGGGACAGACTGCAATATCAATACCAACAGTTGTTCCCCAACTCAGTTGCACTTCCTCCAGCTGGAGAGGCTGAGCAAACCTTAGTTGCACTTCTTTCTCTAGTAATATCTCATTAAAAGAAACACCACACAACTAAGTCATTTTCGCATACCAGAGTTCCACTAAGAAAGCCCAAAATCCAGTTTCACTTTCTGTATCTCAGCAGAAAAGGGAAAGAACCCCAGCTCTGGCAGAAACTCTAACATAGCTTAATGTAGAAATTCTGTCATGCTTCTTCCCTATCATTAAAATTTAAATATTCCTCAAACACAAAAGCTGCAAAAGTACAAAGTATGTCAGATGAACAGCAAAATCACACCAGTACCTGAGAGCAAAAGCTATGATGGAGCTTGGTTCTTTCTCACAGACTGCAATAGGTACACGTTCATGTTCATACATTAGGTAGTGCTTATCTGGGTCACTAAATTAAAATAACACAGACTGTTAGTAGATCATAAAAATTTGTGGAAAGAAAAGTTGTGGTCAAACACAGATCTCATCACTGCACTCCCAGGCACAAGCTGCAAGTCTCAGCACGGAACCAAAGCTCCCCAGATCAGCTTCTCCCAACAGACACATTCATAACTATGTGGTTAATTCTAAATGGTAGTGTTAGGGCAATCAGCAATTCAAGCAAGCTGCTTAGATCAGAAGACCAGCTCCAAGTTAGAATAAGAGTCTATTCCTGTTTAGCAACCACTGTTTCCAATGGCACTAAAACCTGCCTGAGTTTGGTTTGATTGTCCAGCAGCATAGCCTGCAGAGTGAAATTAGGGGACAAATCTGGACTCTTTTCTGAACAAGCACAGAAAATTCCCCAGAGCCTCCTGGATTCCTGTACGATTTTCTTTTACTTATCTGTTGGGTCCAGTCATTTAGCTTTTACCTCATCAGCCCAAGGCCTCCGCTTCTACGCTGGGGGTGGGATTCACAAGTTAAACTCAGGCTGCCAAACGTTAGGCACATGTCAAACAAGAAACACTACACAAAGCACGCAGACCAAGTAGCTGAAAGACTTTCCAGCCTGCCCATCTTCACATGAAAGGGAGACTTGAGGGCACATGCAGTAGCCATTGAACCTGACCTACACCCAGACAATGCCAATTTGAGTCCAACCCTTGGAAGAGGTCTGGAAGCAAAAACAAGATGCAGGCATGTAGCTTTAGTTAGGTCTTTGCTAAGGAAGGGCATTTTCACTCCCTCCCTGCAGCAATGAAATTACGAGCCACCTTTCTCCCCTCTTTCCCCACCCCTTTACGTCCCACAAGAGCTCTGAGGAGGCATGCCTGCTAGGAGAAGGAGAAACTGATACTGGATTTATGCAAGGGCAGATCATTCATAAGAAAGGTGAGTCACCTACAATCACCTAGAAAGGACACAGAAAACTTCCTACCTGGACAAAGTTCTCTAGCTTATTCAGAGGCAAACTTAAGTAATGACTTAAATTATACCCTGAGCAAAGGAAGCATGCATGGCTCTGCCTGCAATCTGTCAAGGTTGCTAATTTTGTACATTATATATATTATGCAGTACTTACAAAGGAAAGGGAATGGGGTTATAGTTGTTTCCAGGCAAAAAGTTAGCCAAAATAGCTTTCATAGTAGACTTCTCCTTCACTTGGCTGTCTGTAGATCCCAGTGAGTGTCCATCAAACACATCTGGAACGGACACATGTTAGGTCTGCATCACAATATCAACGTTTAAGCTGTAAATTCAGAAGGATGACTACAGACCACAGAGTTACCAGATCTGTCATCTCCTAAATGGATCTTGTGCACTTGGCACAGAAAAGCAAGAGAAAGAATACAAAATCACAACTGAACTATACCTTCTGAGCTGCTTGTTGTGTCCTGTTCAGAGAGTGTGCTGGCACTCATATGCTCCGATGCAACCTCTGGAGAAGTGGGCAGCTGCAGATGGGTGGAGCCTGTGGAGCTCTGACTTGACAAAGTTGTCAGGAAACGATCCTCTGAGAGTACAAAGGCAGTTAAGGATGGAAGAATGCATTTTACATGGCTGTCAGAAGTCATACTGTTTGCTCCCAGCCCAAGCTATAACCAGGATCTACTTTCAGGAAGTTTTTACTTAGAAAGCAGGTAAGGCCATGCAGACCAAAGGACTGGGCAAGCTTATCAATGTAGCACGTAACCTCCAGAAAACACATATTCTTATAACTACTACCTTCAGCTCCCACAAACTCTCAGTATGCCTCACAGGTAAGAGGTCTCAGCACCCATAAAGAGATCACACAGGAGGCAAAAAGCATTTCCCAAATTCCATGTAGTTATTCAGTTATTTACAAAGCCTCTGAAAGTTTTTAAACTCACGTTCAAAGGAAAACCATTGCTGGCCAATTTACTAACCAGTAATGGTTCAGCTTCATATTAGAAGCAGATGGCCAAGTTCTATCTTACCATTAGAAAGAACAAATGTAACATGATGGGGACTTGCTGTTTCTCTGATTTATCAAATTCAACAAAAGCTCCCCTGTCATGTCAGGAAAAGGGCTACAGCACACTTCTACTGGCAGCTTATGAAAAATAAGTAACAGACCTTTCTCTCCATTTTGCAGGGCTGGAGAAGCATTGCGTGGGGAAGCATCCATGCTACTGATCTAGGCAGAATAACAAAACACCAATGTTGATGCCAAGCTCTTTACAGCTGTATTCCCTCCCGTGTGGAACACTTACAAAAGCAGATTTACTACAACAGAGCACTCCCACCCACTTCCCAGCCTCTGTACTGTCACTGTATCTGTTACCACAGGAAAAAGACAAGGCAAGAGCAACTCAAGTTCACAAGGTGCTTATGATGGCTGTTATCTCTGTATGCTGCTTTAAACACTACACTCTTCCTCTCAATGAACCTACTTCCTGCTGGATCAAGATTAAGCTTGTTTTAGCACCTCACAAATAATTTGTTAAGCAGAAAGGGCATGTGTGCATGCAGCAGAGCAAATCCAGGGTCTCTAGGGGTTTTGAGTGCACCTTGCTATGGTAGAACCATTGGGAGTTCAGCCTCTCAGTACAGTGTTTATACTGTACTGCCTTGCAGCCCAGACATTTCCTCAGAGTTCCAGCTCCTCAAAGGGTGGAAGTTCAGCATGCTGGCATGTGTATCCTTGGACAGAGCTCTTGAGGCAGCAGTCCAAAATCATTTATACATCCCTTCAGTCAGTTCCCACAGGATACATCACAAAACAGGGATGATCCTGAAAATCCATTATCAGTCCTTCCCGTGTCCTTTGCTCTACCTCTCAATATTATTTGTCCTTTCTTTTTCACAAGGGATGCACCTGATGGGCAACAACCTAGGGTCGAAGGAGATGGCCCAGTTCCTTCTTAGGCACACACTTGACAAAGACAGCAGCTCTCTGCTGGCACTGTTCACATCAACACTGTACAAACATCACAGAAAATCATCAACTCCTATTCATACTTAGTCTTTCTCTCTACAATATGGCTTGCAGTTCACATCTTTTAGGAAAACATACCAACATGCAATTAAAGCTTTTACAGTTGAAAACTACAGGATGCGGTAAAACCAGTTTACTAATTATTAAAGAGAACTGAAGCCAGTCTTAAAACTATTGTATTGCCCCAGAAAAAAAAATAAGTTTAAGAGGTTGATAGCCTGTTACCCATACCTTGCTTTCTTCACCTTGCCTCAGTCTTCCAGGGCTGGGTGGTACTGATGGACGTTTTCTCCCTTTCTCTTGTTGGAAGAGATCCTGTAATCTTAAACAGAAAAAAAAAATAAAACAAACAGACGAAACCAACCCACATAAAACCACCACCACCGAACAAAAATTCATCAAAAGATAGGTTAGTGGTCTTATCTCTGAATGACACAAGTTATGAAGTTTCTCCATACCAGAATACAGCCAAGCATGACTTCACAAGTCTGTACTGTAAACTCAGATTGCTGCTAACATGTGCCAAAGATGTATCAAATGGCCAAAGACAGCATATTTTCTTCACCTCTGAGATAATTTCATCCAATCCACTGGTCCCATGCTCCCCTCTTCCCATCTCCTCTACCTTTAATCAAATGAAAACTTCTCCTCCAGATGCAAGTTGTGCTCTACAGTAGAATACTTTTATCATATGGTCTCAAACGATTTTCTGTTCCAATCAATCAGCTGTGTGGTCTTAACCAGTAGAGGACATTCAGCACAAGCTCTACAGAGCAACTGTACAGTTGAACCTCTTCCCTCCTAGAACCAACACAGCATCGGTGTTGCTCGTGATTCCAACATATGTCCTCTTACCTATTATTCCAGGCTTGTAGCATCTCACAAAGTCCTTGCTTTTTAGCTATCAGAGACTCAAAAACAGATTGCAGCTGTTGAGGTGTGTCCAGCGATGATGAAAGCAGCCTTGCTTGGATTTTCTCAGTCCAGTTTTGAAACTCTCCTTCTTCCATCTGCCAAAAGAAAAGCTGTCAGTGTTCTGTCTGTCACCCAAGGTAACATAGGATCTGAGTAGCTCCTCCATACATTTAGCCTATGGTCTGCTGATGCAAAAATAGTATATTACCTCCTTTTGGGCAAAGAGGTCTTCCATCTTCTCTTCCCTCGTTTTGCTGAAAGTATCCGTTTTCAGAGAAGCAAGGCGATCATCCACAGCAAGATACACTTGTGACACCCTGTCAACAGGGATGCAGAGAGTTAGGCTGAGACTCCTTGGAGCTTCTTCAACATTCTTTAATAGAAGTCTGAATGCGTTTAAGGTTAACATTTAAGAATACAAAAGACAATATAAGACAGCCTTCCTGCACAGTGAGCTATCCAACTGTATTTACAGAGAAAGTTGGGAAAACCTAATTAGTAATAGGAGAAACCTAGATACTACACACACTGGCATTTGTCTCCACAATTTATTCTTAGCAGTGGAAGCTGTCAGAGAGCAATATAAATGTCTCAAACACATTACTAACAAAGGGGAACTGTTATGTCATCTGTGATTAGGAAGAATCTGGGTCTGCAAGCTACACCTCCACCAGCAGGGCTCAGAAATAATGAGTACCTCTATTTCAGCTCTAAACAAAGCT
This sequence comes from Falcunculus frontatus, assembly GCA_013398115.1. Lineage (NCBI taxonomy): Eukaryota > Metazoa > Chordata > Aves > Passeriformes > Falcunculus > Falcunculus frontatus. Next base: position 81,362 of record VZRV01010659.1, on the reverse strand, counting down.
CCACAAGTTTTGAAGTCAGATAGTCACAGAGACATCAGCCACACAGGAATGCTGTGACCAGGCAGAACAGCAGTCTGGCTGGATTTAAGAGAGTATTCATCAGGCCTGTCTTCCACATTTTTGTTCCTACATTTAGAAAGTCTCTAGGCTCATGGTAGTTTACCTTAAACTACAAGGAGGTACAGTCTGCCTGCTGTCACCATATTCAATAGCTAACAAAGGCAGTGACTTTTATATACCAGAGAGCTCTGTTGCCACAGGACCAGTATAATGACAACAGTTCTGTTCAGACAAGAGATTTGAGCAAGGTTTTTGCAGTTTTTTGGGGCTGAAGACAGAATTGAAACTCAGACAGATGTTAGGGTAAGAGTACAAAGTATAACCTGCAGTTTTCAGAGTAGGCCTTCTAGGATCATTTCCTCTGTTTCATTTTTAGCATTAAAAGGAGGAATTAAAAATACTTTAAAACTGTGCTTGAGAAGGAATTTCATAAGGTAACATTTCAGACACCTGCAGATGGTCAACCTTTCAGTAGCTTGGCAGCATCATTCTAAATCACAGAATGCTATAAACATACTATATCACTCAGACATCAGTGCAACATTCAGGGACAGAGAAGAAAAGAATCTTAGTTTCTACTGGCTATGTTTAACCTGAATTGACACCAGACAGAGTTGAGAGAATAGTACAGACAGAGTAGGCAGATAATAAAGATTTCAATACCACTCTCCCTTGGAAGTATATATGCATACATGTTTTAAACTATTACTTTTCTATCAAATAATGAATATTTAGCCAAATCTCATCATACTAGCAGAAACAGTTATGTGTTCTGCTAGTAAAAGTACAAAATACAAATAAGATGAGGAAGACATTAACAACAAAGCTTACTTTTGTGAGAAATCCTTGAGATCCTGCAAAATAGTAACTTTTAATGGAGCCTGTCGTTTGATGTAGATCTTGGGGAGTGGGACACACACTTCCAGCAGCCGGATAGGAGAGTAGCTGAGAAGGCAATACAACAGCTTGTAACAAGACTCACACCACACAGTACTAGTTCTACATCATACTGAAGTTTGAGGCCCTTACATGAAAAGGGGCACTGTCAGTATGTCCAGGGCTTTAGTTACTTTTAGCAGCAATAACACACTGTTCATGTATCTCCCAAGCAAAAAGTGAAACCACAAATCATGTTGAAAAACCAAAATTTTGAAAGCTTTTGGAAGTAGATAGGGAAAAGCATTTCCCTTCTGTATCATGAACAGGAACCTTCCACTCTTACAACACTGCCCACCATAGCTAGGACAGTGATGCCACTCACAATGCCCTCTGCAAGGCAGCACACAATCCTGCACTTGTGGTTATGGTACAGTTATGCTATCCCATGCTGTACTCATAGTGAAGGACAGAACTGATGAATCCTTACTAGAGCCATATGCTTCATATAGCACTAGAGAGAAAAGGAAAATTTTAGCAGTGGAACTCACCTGAAGGATGCCACCATCTGATTATAGGAAAAATACTGGTGATAGTCATGGTGAATGGAATGCCCACAAGGCTCTGCATTGGCCCTTCGAGTGTACTGGTACCCATAGAACCTCAGCTCAAGGTATTTTGCAAAAGACATAGACCAAGAGTCATTGGAAAGGGGAACAACTGGTGTCACCTAAAAAATTGAAAGGCAAGTGTCTCAATTTCATCCTTCAAACAAGATTAAAGGCAGGATAATCCAGACAGCAATCCAGTATTTCTAGTACCAGAAGCACCCATGACCCTGAAACATACGGAACAACAAAGATAGCATTTATGCAAAGCTAAGGCAAACACATAGTTAATGTAAATCTGATGAACAACAACTGCTAGCTGATGATGACAGGTGCTAAGCTGGGGGCATCCAAACATACCCTTGACGGAAGCTGATTTCTGGGATGCTATTTCTCTATATGGAGTCAATTTCCAGCAACCCAGCCAGCAGCAGTGGCCATATCACATACTTTTTTCCTGGTGATTCTTCAGCTACAAATGCATTGGTACTGCTTTGCAGAGCAATTCATCTGTAGAAGTGCTTGCAAGTTTAGAGCAGACACTGCTTTACACACACTTGACAGCCTCAAACACGTAAGTGTTTACATGAGCACACAGAAATAAAAGGTTATAGAGCAGCTGTATACACAGCAGCACAGGGCTTGCTGTCAGCAACTGCGTTAACCTCCAGGTATCTGTAAATCCATCACCCTTGTTTAAGGCAGTGTAAGTAGGTGAACTGAGTCATCCATATGGGTAATTGAGATGTTTTGCATTTCAGGTACTACGTGAATCTTTTTCATTAAGTTTTATTCTTGTCTCTTTGAAGGCTCTTAATGTTTAGCTAGAGATGAATATCCAGTTAGCAATGTTTTCGTAGCTAAATTACAGAACAAGTTTCAGATAATACTCAATCTTACTATCTTGTGGGCTTTTAAAAGCAATTTAGCATTTCTCTAATGAAGATGTTACTTTCTAATGACCACTAAAGGAACTCTAGACATCACATTGACGCAATGCAGGCTGTTCAGTCCACAGCAGATCAAAGAATACCAAGTGGCTTTAGCCAGTTACTAACCCAGTAGGTCTTGGTGTCTGCCCTTCCCCATGCATACATTCTTTTGATGCTCATAATGATTCATAACAAGCAAGGGACCATACTCTTCACCTCTAAGTGGGCAATTCCATTTTTTCTGCTTAGCTCTATCCTCTCAGAGTCACTTTTGACATTTTCTAACAGGACTACCTCACACAAGATTTTTCACCCTCAACAGCCCCAGTGCTACAAGAGGAATTTGTAGGCAACCTGGGAACATCTGTATCAGTAACAGGTTTTCTGCCAGTTTAGCCATGGCTCCAGGGATGAGCACTTTCTCAAACACGCTGCCTTTCCCTGCAAAGCCAGTCACAACAAGAATACTAAACTGGAATTGCAATGATTCTGAAGTCCACATCCTTACCTGTTTGCACAGTCTACACCAGGAGTAAGTCAGGATGGTGTGCTGGTACCCAGGGACAGGGGAGTCCAGCTCCTTTAACACAATCTGCACACAGCCTTGCCCATGAACAAAGCGACGAATGTGGTGCACCATTGGTGTTTCACAGAACATGCTGGGGCATTGGTAGGAAGGCCTGACAGAGAGAAACAGAAACACTTATGAATGATCACATACTAGGCACTGTTGAAGAACTGATTCAACAGATCTAATATGCCTTTTACTATCATGGTACTATTTATCTTCACTGTAAAGAAGTTTTCTAAGCCTGTAGTAAAGGCTGTTTCTGCAGAGTGATTTAAAAGCAGCACGTAGCCTAGTTCCACTGCCAGCAATGGTTGTATGGGTCCCAAAAGCAGTGACTCGATACTGGTTGCTATCACCTTTTTACAATGAATCACTCTCTACCAACACATTCTGTGTAATCCACAAAATAAGGATCAAAGCACCTGTGGAAGTGCTTGGCACCAAATTAAAAGACCGCTTTGGCAGTGTACCCAAGCAAATGCTATCGAGGACAAAGATGTGACAAGGAGCCTTCAAAAAGGCAATGTTTTGGCTCCCAAAGGAACAGGTAAGCAACACAGTGCCATAGAACATCTTGGAACAGTAAAACCCTTCACCTTTCTTTGGATGGGTTTTTTTAAGTCGGGGAAGAAAGACCAACACCAGAAAAATAAGCTGAATTGTTTAGGTACCAAAGTCAGATAAGACATTCTTCAAAACCAGAAAGAGCCTGAAAAAGCTCCGATTCTCCATGTTCATGTGAAAAACTAAAGAATTTTAATTACTGAAACTATGGAGATTGAGAAGCATTCACTTTAGCACACACTACCTAATGAGCAGAGAGAAGCAAGTACTTAAAAGTAGGCAGCTAAGCTCCTCCTCACTGACCACCACAAGGAGCAATACTTGTTCCTCCAGAAGGCTGAACATCAAGAGCATTCTGCTACTGCAAGTGGCCAACAGAGAGAACAGAGTGAGCTTGTCTTTTGAGCAGGTTACCTATCCAGCTTCACAGCCTGCTGAGACTCTGTATGGGGCTGTGGCAGCACCAGTTATTACAGAAATGTAACAACTTACACGTCTGTTAGGTGAAATAAATGACACAGTACTTTGCCAGGACTTAAAGTGCTCTGGACCATTTACATTGGCCACCTTGCACAAATTACAAAGCCTTACTCTGAGACACTGAGTAGTGTTACCCAACACTTGTATGAATGTTCAAAGAGGAACCTCAGAAAACTGTGACGAGTACAGTTGCTTGTTTTGAAAAAGAGACAATTGGAATACATGTTCAGACTCTTAACTCAGCCCTGAAGCCCTAATTGCTACAAAAAAGTGAACACGTTTGTCTTTATGAACTTATAAACCTTGTTTCATAATCTGTTTCACTTCCTCATGGATGAAAGTAGGAAGGACAGGGCCAAAATAGAAAGTAATGGATGTGTTTGCTTGTAACAAACGAGCATGAAAGAATCAGAGTAAGTTCCTCCTTACCTGAAACAGTAGCGCTCCAGAAAAATCCCTAGAGTTAGGTCATTTTTCCCATAGAACTCCATGGTCACAATCCTAAAGAAGAGAAAGAAAAGCTTTAGAGACTGGATGCCATCACTGTTAGCTGTGCAATGGCCTTTAGGTGCACAGATCTACACCCACTGCTGGCTTTTTTACAGCCCTGTATACCTTCAAAGACTTTTTTTTCCTCTTGACTACCCTTCCTAGATCCCTGCTGTCAGGTTTGCTAGTAATGAGATCAAAGTCCTACTAGAACAACTTTAGGCTTGACATTTAAAAGTCCAATACAATTCAACTGCATTTCTGAAGATTAAGTTCAAAAATATCTAGGCACAGAAGTCTAAACAGCTTTAAGCTTCAAACACTAATGTTTAAACAGCTACAAAAAGGGCATATCCAGAACATGAAAAAAGCCTCAAGAAATCCATATTCTTCTAGAATATTTAATAGCAACTTTTGTTTCCTCAGAACCTGAGGTGACCAAGCAATTTAAAATGTGTATCAGTTTAAGTGTCACAATTCAGATATCCCTAATATCACTAATTTACATCCTCTCATTGTTGCTGGTTAGTGAGCATATCACCATCTTCTTTGGTTCGTTTCTAAGCTTTTACAGGAACTTTAGACCTTTCCTCTTTATTTTCACCTTAGTTAAATTACTAAAATCACCTAAGCTAATGATTAAACACCAAGACTCGCCCCGTTTAGTAGAGATAAAAGTGTGTCAAAAGTTGCACGCAATTAGCAAATTACAGCCCCTTAAGCTGGAAATAAAGCTCTTAACACTAATGACTATAGTATGAGAAAGATAGCAATATATTCCAATGCCACTCTTGGATAATACAATCTAGAAGTATTCCTAGATTCTCACAAGGCTCATTTTTGGGCTTGGACATTGTTCTGTATTCATTTACACTAACTCTTGCCCACAAGACTGTATGCAGTGCTCCCCGCACAGAGACATTACTCTGCAGTAAAAGACCAACTAAAGCATTTGGTTTCAGGCTGGGCTTTCTCATTCATGCCTTGGGTATTACAGAGGCTGTGCAATACTGCTGTGGATTCATCTGACCACACAACACATGAGTCTTTTGGCAAAAGTTCCTGTTACAGGATGGGTACAACCTACCAAGGAGTCCTTAGAGAAATACTGCTATGAGGCAGGCTCTGACCCTGACTTTGGGAAGGAAACCATAGCGATTCTACAAGCTGTAGAAGAGTAGTTTTCATACCAGGGGCTAACACAGGCACTTGGAGCATTGCTGGACTGAGAAGAAGAGCTGCTGAAGAGAACACAGAGCCTCTGATGGTTTACTGGACTCAGGCAATCCACCTAGTAGAGGGAAAACAACCCATTCACTGGTTACAGACACCACTCACACACAACTTTTGTTGACAAAATTCTATTCTAGTAATTTTATTCAAACACAAATCTCTGCTTTCTCCTTTTGTACAGATTAACTTGCCATTATCTCCCAGCTTCAGGCAAACTTGTAGTATGTATAATTGCTAACTGCCATTTTTAGAACAACGTAGCTCCTATGCATAACAAAACCAATGAACACACATGTCTTTCTGCGGACGTGAAGCCAAGAGGAACAGAAAACAACAAAAGCCCCATGACAAACATCCAGTCTCTCTAAATCACTGTACGGTTTAGGACACCTTGGATTCAAAACTACACGAGTATATTATATCTCAGTTACTCATTCAGGCTATAGAAAGATTTCCAGCTTTCTATTCTCTGGGAAGAGATGTACCATGCTGCTGCTGGAAGGGAGCTGTTTTCCCTCCCGCACCCTACAAAACTATGACGTTACCAAATACTTTTCTTTGATCACTGAATAAATTTAAAACAGCATCAACCAGTCTGATCCAGAGCAAGGGCTACTCTTACAGTTTGCAAGATTATGGCCTGTGAAGCTATAGAGATCTACATTTAAGCACCAATTAAAAAGTTACTTCTGCCTATAAACATAGGAGCTGTTTAGCTCAGGGACCAAAATGTTTGGCTATTTTAACAGATCAGTTCTGCTACTCTTGTTCACAGACTTTTTTCCTAAACAACTCACAATTCAAGAAAGTCCCAAGATCCTTTTCCTCAGACACACGTTAGTTATTTTCATGGCAGTTTGCCAAAACTTTAAATATTTTTATTACAAGCACATACTCCCTTGCTTTGAAATTTCAAAGATTCCTTCCCCTCTGTTACGTGATTCTCACTATTCTTCAGATTACCCAAACTTTTACAATCAGTCCAGTACTTTAATGTAATTACAGCCTACTGCTGTTTCCATGATGTTAAGCCCTCTGAAAACAAAAGTATTACATTTCTACAAATCACCAAATACAAGGAGGAAGAAAGCTCAGTTTAAGAAACTTCTTAAGGTTTGCTTCCTCTTCATGGACTCATTTTCAGAAATCAGTTAGGTACAGCTCAGTCAAACAGGCAAAACTGATTCTGGGCTGACTTTGTGCATTTCTCAGAGAAATTATGCAGTCTCTTGTTCTGAATGATAGCAGAGCACTGCAATGTAAAATGCAGTTATGACGCAGTCAAAAAAACAAAACAAAACAAAAAAAACATAATCAAACAGAAAGAAACAGACAAAAAGCCACCCCCTCTGGTTTAATATGAGATCCTATGCCTTCTGTATACCATGAGAGACTGATGTAACCTGAGTTTTGAGCAGTACAACTCAATCTTACCTTATGAGACCATGAGGATTCACTCGGACCCAGTCCCTTTTCCTCCTCTTCAGTTCTGCTCCCCGTTTTTCCAGTAGAGACACCAGACACGTCCTTGTTTTGGGCAAAAGGATCTGTGCTTTTCTGTAGTATCCTCCCTCCTCTGGCCCGATAGTCAGCCAGCATTCTGGCTAAGCTCTGGCTATCACGTAGATGTTCTGCTATTCTAGTATTAACCAACTCATGAGAAGGTAAGATTTGGATAGCCTTGGCTTGGATACTCCCATTCCTCCCTTGTAGTCCAGAGAGATCCCGCAACAATTGCCTCTTCCTTCTGCTCTCCAACTCCTTGTACTCCTTATTGAGCAGAGGAGACCAATAAACTTGCTCAGGAAAGTATTCCCGGGCAGGGCACCTCATGCCTTTTTCAGTCAAAAGAAATGGTTCACGGAACATCAGTACTGGAGAAATACAGAGAATGACATCTTTCAACTCCTGTTTAAATGCTGCAGAGTAAGTTTTAAGACGATCCTCAGATGAAGTTACCTCTTCCGTGACATATAAACCAGTATCATCTTGGAGAGGGTCTCTGAAGACTCTCATCTGACTCTTGGATTCCTGTAAATCATCTGCCTGTTGGAGATGCTCTAGCGGCTGGTTATCCAGAGTGGCCAAGTGCTGGTCCATGCCATGGAGGGGCAGTGGGGATGTTTCAGGTATTGCATGAGGTACAGAGCTGAACACTGCAAATGCTGACTCCCCTTTGTGGTGCTCTTGCTGCTTGGTGGACACCGTTTCCACCTGACTGTTCTCTTGGTCACCTCTGTCAAATACACCTCTTGGTTCAGGCAAACTGACCTCATCAGAGGACACTGATTCAGAGATTACAGGCAGCTTTTCAGAGGACAGATCAATGTCTTTGACTGCTGTGCTGAAGTCCTCACCGTTGAAGAGGTTCTGTTGTTCATTTTCATCTCCTGGTTCCTCAATAAGGGAGTGAAAGGAAGTGTTTTTGGTGAGAGTAGGGGGCATGGCAAACTCATCCATAAGAAATGAGATTTCTAGCTGGGAATGATAAGCCACACAGACCATGAAGATCAGGATCTCCTTCACACGAGCCAGCTCGTACTCTGCAGCACCACACAACTTGATAGTGCAACCCAGGTGCTGGGGACACCCTTCAAAGAACATCAGGGGTTTTGTCTGATCTAGAAGGAAAGTAATACACGGGAGTTAGGATGACAACTACAGTTAACCTGCTTTTAGGTATCTCACGTACTCAAGAGACTGTAACAGAGAATAAGAGCAAGTAACATTAGTAGCTGCAGAAATGCACATTACTGTACTGAAATAATAGAAAAATAATTATTTTTCCAAGCAAAAAAAAGCATTGGCTATAAACCTCTTGTTTCGTAAAACAAACCATCATACAGTCATAGTGAAGGCCACACAGAACACCCTGACCTAACCAGCATATTCTAAGATGACTACGGATTCTGCAGCAGTGAGCAAAAGAACCACTTCCCTCCCAGGCACATTTGCTCATCCTTACAAGTCAAAAGCCTATGACATTTTGAAGGCAATTTAAAGGCTGGAAGGGGCAATAAGGAAGTGGAAAGGGAAGTGTTCAAGGGAAGATTTGGTGGAACTCGGAGCAACTTGGTCTAGTGGAAGGTCTAGTTCCTGCCTACGGCAGAAAAGTTAGAACTAAATGATTTTTAACGTCCTTTTCAACCCAAACCTTTCTATGATTCTATGAAGAGATGCAAAGACTGCATCTCCACAAAGATCTGCATCCACAGCACTTATGTGTGCCAGCACCACTGGTAACCTGTCAAGCAGCATTTCTTCCTTCCTTTGTAGACTCCCACTGCCTAGGGGAGTTACAGAGAGAAAGGAACCTCATTTCTTAAAGGTGCACAAGGACACGGGAAGTGTGCACAAATTGTAACAAGGCAAATTTTGACTGGATTGGTCAAGCTTGGACCAGATAATCTTTTGAAGTCCCTTCCAACACAGGCTGATCTATGATTCCCTATTTCAATGCAAAAAAATTCTTTACAGTGAGGATGGTGCCCAGACAGGCTATGAAATCTCTGCTCCGCAATATTTTCAAGAGTTGGCTGACAAAACCCGAAGAAATCTGATGCTGCATTGAAATTAATCCTTCCTGCTTTGAACAGGAAGTTGGACTAGACAAACTATGGTATGTGGGAAGAAAAAAAACGGTTTTGGAAGAAAGAAATCAGTCTAATTAAAATCTATAGTGCGTCTCATCTTAGTAAGATCATACTTTTCTCTACACAGTTCACAGTTCACCGTAGTTCCAAGAAGTAACAGAAATAAAATGAGTAGGATGATCCACAATCACGCAAGGAAGCCAACAGTTAAGACCTATTTAAAAAGGAGGAAAGCATTTATCCTTTCACACATATGAGCTAAGGCACATCAAGCTTTACTCACCATTGGGCAACTGAAAAACTTGCATATAAAATTTATGACAGGTCCCCAATTGTGGTTTGGTCAACAGTTGATCCATTGACATCACTAAGTCCCCCTGGGTCATTCGACTTACCCGGTCTAACACTTGCTGTAAAAATGGAAAGAACAGTAAGAATCTACAAGGCAAAGCAGACACTGGCATCCTTATCTTGCTCTTAACAAATCAAAAAACATCAGTGTGTGATCTAGGAAACCTCTCACTGAGATGCAAACTCTCAGTTAAACCCAGTCCCACAAATCCACATCCACAATACACAAGAATCTTAGAAACACAGTTGGGTAAATATTTCTGGTGAGATTGTACCCTGCCTAGAGCTTCTCACTTGACTAGATCCAGATACCTCCAGGAGGTGCAGTGCAGTCAGCATAATGCTGGCCCTGCCAGGAGCTCAGCCAACTCCGCAACTTATTCGTCCTTTTCAACCCAACTCCCACAGCTACTCCCTGTATGGCTGTCTGTACCCTGCCCCACAGGGATGGAGGCTCTCTGGCAATCGCTCAGGACTCAGGCATGATTGCTACAAATGGGTGTCAAAGTCAACTAGAACTAAACCAGGGTACAAGGACCCATCAAGCAAGGACACAGCACACTAACTGTGAAGAGCTGAGGAAAAAGTTACTCTCCAGAATTGCCTGTCTTACCTTCTTGGAAGAGAAGTACTGTTTAAAAAGAGCCCACATTTGGTTAGAGAAGATAATAAGACAACTCTTGGCTTTCTCCAGGGGTTTTGCTACAAGGAGACATTAGAGATCTACCACAAGGCAAAGTCTGACTGATCAGAAATGCTCACCGGCTTGACATTGATGACCAGAGTGATACCATGCTCCAAGAGCATGTCCTGGGCAATTCTGGACACAGTCTTCTCAACAAGGACCAAATTAGGCTGGACATCAACTATCCGCTGTACGTAGTTCTTCAAGAACTCCCTTTCCTGCAAACAGGAACAAAGTATGGCAGTGAACTACTGCAAACCCATCTGGAAAATAAACCCACTTTAATGCTTAGTATTACTTTTCACTTCACTTACATACTGTCCTTTTCTATAAAACAGGGATAACAGCTATCCAGAAAACACCTGCAGTAGTCCATTGTGAACATTTTTCCACCCCCACAGCACAAGGCTCAGTTCATCAGTAATTTTTTATAAACATTAACTTCACGTGAGAATACATGTGAAGTGTGAAGTAATGGACTTGCAGCAGAATCCAAACATACATACACCTTACACCCTCACACGTAAAAAAGCTTTATGTTCAAAAGGTGCTAGAATCAGAGCATCATAAACCAAAGCTGTTTGCAGTATTACATTCTCCACCTTCAGATATGTGCTAATGATTGCTGGCAGTCAGAGACATTTACATTAAGGAAGAGTGTGAGAGTGCTCTGTGCCTCTGTAAGTCTGTACACACATGGCCAGTCCCTAAATCTGTACTTGAGGACAGTGCTCCCAAAATCCCATCCCAAATGCTACGCACTACAAAACTGCTCTTCTATCCAGGGCCATCTTCATCTCACTACCCTCACACACACTTGTATTACCATGCACAGAAAGAGAAATCAGGCTGCAACTCATCAGAACTAAAGGTCTATACTGCTAGAGGGAGGATATGGCTTCTCAAGCCAAATATTCTCAATTGTGTTATTGCAGCTCACATCAGTCAGGTTTTAAAAGTTCTGTGCACTACAAAGGTACCACAAAAAAAGTTTGACAGCTCCTCAGAACACAGACATTCATGTAAGTGTAACAAAGCTCTTGCTGAAAGCTAACCTTTTCAATTGAACTAGGACTACTGTAGTATTTTCTGTCCCACAGAATTTTAATGCAGATACACAATTAGTTATGATTATGTTCTGAAGCAGACACTGAAACAATTACAGAGACCAATATTTACAAAGTATTGCAGAGTCTTCTACCCCATTCAGAAAAATAGACAGGTCTGAGTTTAAGCATTAACCACTTCCCTAGGCAGGTAAGTTTTATTGCCAAAGCTTTCATACCTGCAATCCTGCCTGTTAATCACTAAACAGAAGTGGTCTTAAATGCATGCTATGAAAAACAGTCAAATACAGAAACAAACATTACTGCCCAAGATCAGTAGGGCACCAAATACCTTTTTAATGGGTATTCTAGCAAACAACTGAAGACTGATTCTCAGGCAAGACTGCAGTGTGTTAAAGAAAAGGTCTATACTTCAGTGTTTTCATATTTAAGGCACGTTCCTGTTCACAGGGGCGGGACACCTATTCCAAAGGGACATTTTCTAGTTCATCACTCCATTAGATTGGTGGCTGTTCCATTTTTTCAAGTCTGACAAAAAACAACATGGGTGTGACCCAACCCTCACCTACACTAACTTTTCAAATATTTCTTCACACACCTAAACCTTATCTAGCTCTAATACTGTATAAGTTCAGAAAGTCTCAATAAAAACAAAACAAGCTTTCTAAAATGCTGCATTGTGAGGATCAAAAGCTCACACATGTTCTCAGGACATGGAACTTGAGGATAAAACCCCTCAGTGCAAGGCTACAAGTTTGTACTGTATTCACTGAAGCAGCTCTCTTAGCTAGCTTACTAGAAGAAGAAAGTTCTCTCTTTTCTATGCAATCTCACTCATTCAACTCCACTTTACACACTGAAAAAAGATGCACTGATCATGATTTTGTTGAGGTTATTTTAACCAAGAACAAAAGCATACTCTCACCTGAAGTACTATAGGCTCTATGCAGGTAAACTTTGTTTCTTCTCGATAGAGGTACTCAATTGAGCATTTTAGCAGAAGAATTCTGGGATTTTTTAAGCAAGAGTTCATCTAAGAAAGACACAAAAACAGTTAAAACAAAAATACAAATACCTGGAGAGGAAGAAGTATGCAAGAAAAAGAGACAGACTTCCCATGACTTGTCCCTGCTGCCCCCACCTCCCTTTAAAGTGTTCTCAGCTATCCTCCCCTGCAGACCCAACTACACATTCTTCCTTCTACCGAAGTTGTTACACCCAGTTGCTGAAATTTCACAGGTACTGTCCATAAGCAGGCAATGCTAGAGAGGATTTCCAGTCACTGCTAAGAGCCCCAAAGTCTTGATACACTTGATTCAGGCAATTCACTTCTATCTTGCCCTCCTGCCTTAAAGACTCATTTCACTATACTATTCTAAGTCAGAATCACAAATGCCTTTTTCTGGCTAAAAATTGGGGTAATTATTAGATGCTTCATGTGGTGGTAAGGAGTGGAAAGGATGATTTTCTATACGTGCATGAGGAGAGTTTCTCCGCTAAAATCTGTGGGCTAGAAAACAAAACAGCTTGGAGAAGAAATGCTTTAAAAGCAATTCTTGTTTGGGGGCTCAAAGCAGAGAAAGCTCACAAACCTCCTAAGTGGTGAGAGAAGCTTCCTGACACAAAAAGCAAGTCAGAGCACCCTTGTTTCCACAGCACACATTACAGTTAAGATTAATCAAGCTGCATTACCTTTTTGTGTGCAACATTCTTAGTGCAAACAAATCCATTCACCACCATGGAGTCAAATTTCTTTCCACCAGGGATCTAATGAAGCAAAGAACATTTTTAGAACTGTCATACACTCCCACATATTCCAGTGCAGTAAAGCTAATACATAGAATACCTATTGTAGGTGATGTGCAAGCTTCAGCTACACCCTCAATTATCAGATGGAAGATCAGATACAGTCATGCTGGACACCTAAGTCTTTCCCTTTAAAGCCTGGCAAACTTAGGACAACATGAAAACAAGTACTGAGTTCTAGAATTTCTATACCCCTCCCAAGAGATGCTTATTTGTTAAACCAGTATACTCAGTGCATGACAAGAGAACATAATTTTGACAGGCCATGAAGAGCATATACCTCTGCACATGCCATTTCTATTAACAACAAACAAATTGTAAGGAAAGGGAAGAAAAAAATAAAATAAAGAAAGAAAACCAAAAAACCCTCTACCTACCAACTGAACACATTAAACAGCTGACTGGTGTGCCTGCAGTCACAGGCAATCCCAGGAGTAATAAACAACATAAAACAGGTTTCTGAATAACATGTTTCAGAGGACATTTGTATTACCAGGATATGAAAACAGCAGACAGCTATGAAGAGCTTTCACCTCTGAACAACTGCTCTTAGAACTGGAGTTTCAGGAGAAGCAGGAACAAGTGATGCTGCCTGAAGAGATGCCACAGAACTACCACCAGAATCATAAGGTTCTCATCAAATCTTGCATGGCTTTCAAACAAGATTTGGCCAAAGCAAACTAAGCCCAAATCTTCAGTCCTCAGTCACATTAGCTCCTTGGATGTTATTTTCACATCAGACTCTCACAAGTAAGTTTGCATGCCAGAACTCCAGACTTATAGTTCAACAATGTCAACACTGGGCCATCTGGCAGAACTGGATACACCATTCCATTACAATTAAGTTTTCCTCTTGAAGAAAGTCATTGTACTTGGCACGGGAGGAGTTGAATCCTCCATAATGGATAGGTACAGGGCAACAGATTGCTGCACCACGTCCTGCAAGCTACTTATCCAGCATTTGCTACATCTCCAATTCGAGCGCAAAACAAGCAGAAACCAAAAAATGAAGCAAGTCATTACAGAGGTGTTACTCTTTGCTACCTTCTGCAGCCTACAGTCTGAAAGGTCAGCCCCAGGGCATTAAAGCACCTTTCACAGAATGCCAAGTTCCCTCCGTGCAACTTTTTATAGAACCCCACCTTAACCAAAGTCAGCCAGTTACACTGCTGAACATGCTGGGGGCAGTGGGAAAGGGACTATTCTCTTCAAACAAAGGGTGCTGCCAATAGCTGCACCCTTTTGTTTCCCTACATCCACTGCCTGAAACTTACTTTTTTGATGTGGACAAACTGGCGGATATCCATGTCATCATCTCTCTTCTTGACATCAGGCCGTACCGTTTGAACTACCTGGCAGACCACGGGTACAATAATATCCCTCCAGGACAGTGACAGGGACTCATTGTACAGAAGCTGCTGAAGCAGTGCCATCATGTGGTTGTGATTAGCAGACCTGTAAGGAAGGAGAAATAAATAGATTTCTTATTTAAAAAAAAAATGCAGTGCAGTGATTAGCTGAAGCCACAATTCAGAAGTAAATTTCTTAGCATTTACAATACAAAAGTCCTCTGAAGGAACAGTCACCTAGAATGTTTTGCAGTCAGCTCTGGTCCCGTACTCAATATATAAACATCACAAGATAAAAAAAACAACCAGAATATACTATAAAAATGCTGGGTTCTTAATGCAAATTAGTTCCTTGTATTGCCTACTGTAGCTCAAGTCCCATTGAAAGTTGATGGAATAGAGGGGCTTCAGAAATTGTTACTCAAGATATGCAAATTCCTTTTTCTACATTTCTTACAGCAGCCTTTCCATGGCTTGTTTCTCCCCATTCTCTTCTCTCAGCAGATCCAGATTGCTGTGGTGCCAGCCTAAGGGTGTGAATAAGAGTTCTTTGGACTTCTCCTCCACCCTCCTGTTGAATAATGACTCTGCAAGAGACAAACAAACTTTGTTAATATAAGGTCACGTTTGACTGCTTGTGTCTTTCTGAAAGGCAACTTCGAAAAGGAAAGAATTTACTAAGACGTCAGTCTAAGCCTCCTGAAATACTGAGTTTAAGGTAGATGTCATGGTCCTCACTTTGAGGGGGTGTGCCCATATAATTACACTTTCCATCACAGTATTGTGTAGTAACTCCTCAGAACTGTTCTCTGTTTTGCAGTACCGAAATTAGAGGTTATTTCAGCATAGTCTTCCATTCTTTGAAAGAGTTACTAGGTTATTTCCTGCACGGTTATTATGATATTATAGAGGCAAGTTATAAACTTCCACATTGACACAATGGGTGACTATATTATAAGTCATTTATACTAGTAGTGAATAAATTTTCATCAAGCAAGTATGTAAGCCTTCAGAGTTCAAGCTTAAAACTCCTCATTGTTAAGCAAAATCTTTAGACAGCAGAAATCCAAGGAGGACAATTGAAAAAAAAACCCTCTTAAAAAACAACAGTTAACTTCCTCCAGATTCTCCACACACAAAATTAGCTGTGTAGAAGATTAATAGAAGCTACATTGATTTCCCCCTTTCTTCTGCAAAAGCTCAGTTAAAAGCGAAACATCAGTTTAACCCAAGACTTGATTTTTCAGGTTATACAGACATTGGGGTTTCCCCCTTATTCCCCCCTCACTTCCTCCTCTTACGAGCTCACCAAAATCAATAGCATTAACTGGGAAGAAAAAAAGCCCACAAATACATCTCGCCATGGTATTGGAAAGCACGTCGATTTAAAAACTCATAAGTGCATGTAATGGTCTTTCCTTTCAGAAGTAGTAGCGATGATGGTGGTGACGACAAGAAACCCAGAAAGATTTAAGAGAAGCTTTAAGCTACTCTGTAGAAGCAGTGCAATTAGTTGTATCACATCTTCATTTGATTGCACAGGAAGTTAAAAATCAGTTACATAAATTTGTTGGTGGAGAAACTGTGAACAGACTTGCCACTTACACTTGTTTTTTAAAAAAAGTAAAAGCTTTTCTTTGAGTCTTTTTGAATGCAGAAATCTGAGAAGCGAAAGAATTTTAAGCTTGAAAGCGCATTCAAAAAAGTCAAAGTATAGTTTATACACTAGTTTTGCCACAAATAATTCAGGTTTACTGTCAAGTAAATATTTTGAAAGGGTCAATGCTCTATTAAAGGGGTATTAAGGAGTTTCCATCATTATATTAAAAAACACAACAGCAGCATTTGAAGTTTTCCCTTACCTTTAATAAAAGCGTCACTTATAGAGTACATCTGCTGCCCTCCGTTTTCAGGATTCAAGTACTCTGAAAGGAGAGAGAGGAGGGGTATAGGTGGAGACAAAAAAAAAAGACAGGTTACACTGGTGTGCCCATATAATTAAAATGTACACGCCCACACCAGAAGAAGCAGCATTACTCATCTAAGTGTTTAGTCACCAACTTAGCAACAGCTTGATGAGTGGTTAAGACAAGAATATCCTCTCATTCTTGTTCTATCAAAAAATTCTATGATGATAAGAAAATAGTGCTTATTAATGTGAAGAAACAAAACAAAGTAGATATGAGCAAAGACTGAACTAAGATTGTACTTTTCCAGTTGACACAGACCACCCTCTTCTAGACCTGAATACAAAGGTGTTAAGATGTGATCAGACACCACGGGAATAGCCTCCTCACTTTGGTCTAAAAACTCAGCTTTGGAAACCATTTTGGTCTCCCACACCATTGAACCATCTCAGACTGAGGGAGAGACCAGCCATACGGTTTATCTTTCACAGTGCAAGAAAAAGAAGACAGCCTGCCTTTCAAGAGCTGAAAGTCTCAAGTCTAGAACAATCGAAAGTGTCTTGAGGAATCCATGCTGACAGAGATGGACTCCCAGGAATGAAGCAGAGCAAGAGATATATCACTTTACATGTGCGAAATATAGTTAGAGCCTGGTGCTAATATTGCCAAGGCCGTGGATTCAATCCCTGTACGGGCCATTCACCTAAAGAGTTGGATTTGATGGGTCCCTTCCAACTCGGAACATTCTGTGATATCTGTGAAATAGGATGAAGCTCCACCTACTACCCTCATTTAGCTTGCTAGATCTTGATATGCTGACTGGGTACAAAAAGCTTGTTTGCTTCAGAAGCCATTAGCTTGTGCCTTTAGCTGGCTCCTTACTTATACAAAAAGGGATTCTACAATGAGAAGAGCAGTAGCCCAACTGCTTGACTACCTAAAGTTCAAAGCCAACCCTTTATCATCTTCCCTGATAATGCTCCAGACCCGTCACAAACAGAATGCAAAGCCAGGCTGCTTTCAGACACCAACAGAAAGCAACAGAAAGCTGACAGGACACAAACAATCACAAGACTCTGAACAGCAGCACTCACCATTTTAAATATCTGAGCTTGTTTGCAAATAGATACTCAATAGAGGAGAAGTGTACCAAAGAGAAGTTACAAGCCCCCTTTGTAGATTCCTGGTTATTTGAGATTCCTTTCATCTCTTGCTTAGTTTAAGAGTTTAGCATTACAATAAAATACCGCTTGATAAAAGCTGGCTCACCCTCAGCATTCATTCATCCACTGACTACCTAGAGAAAGTCATGTCATGCTCTACTTACACAAGAGCATGTATACTAGCACCTCTATCCCTCTCCACCTTGCAACAGCCTCAGGGCAGCAGCTCTTACTGTAAACACACTCAGATTAAGTCTGGCACAGACCCTGGACTGGCAAGCCAAAGCACAAGTTATCCCCAGCTGAAACCTAACCTTAGTTATGCTCTGGACAAAGATACAGGTAGCATCTCCAAGCCACTTTTAGATTTGTAGAGATCTAGGTTCTAGATTACTAGATGATCTTTAAGGTCCCTTCTAACCCAAACCACTCTATTATTCTTTTCAATACAACTTCAGCTCCCATAATTCACTTCTGATTGGTTCCCAGGGGAAGTTCCTGACAAGGTAAGATACCATACCTCCTCTCAGCCTGGACACATAACACACTCGTAGGTGTGAGTCTGAGATGGTTCAGAGAGGCTAACACGCACATTTCTTACCTCACATCATCCCCACATGCATCATGCTCCACAAAATGAGGAAGCGGGATGGGGAAACGTTCCTGCAGCTTATTTTATAACCTGAAAACTCAGGCTCCTTCTCAAAAGAAGAGCAAAAAGGGCTCCTGGCAACAGCACACTAAACCTTGGCAAGCAATACTGAAAAGGAACTGTATATGGTTACCCAAATCATCTTCTCTTTCCCCCTCCTAACTACATGCAGGCATCAAAAACTACCCAAAATACCTGCTACCATGATCAAGGATATCTGGCTAGAAAGACATTTATAAAATAGAATTTCCCATATTATTAACTGTATCTCTTTAAAAACAGCAACTAAACCCCACATATAAAACTTGCCATGTAATCTCTTCCCCCAATTTAAATGCAGAAAACAATCTTACTTTGTTTCCCCTTCTGATACATACTATGCCTTTAGGCAGATGATACCATAAATGAGTCACTATTCTCAGCTAACTTGGAGTCACCCAAATTTCATGGAAACACAGCAGACATTAGTCAGCCTATAACACCACAAGAAGTTCTGCCATTACACTACATACAAACCACTCTGCTCTAGAACACAGCGGGTGGATACATCACCCGCCCTTGCTTCAAAGCAGCTGACCTCTGTGGCTCTGGGAAATTGCATATCCCTTAATCATTCAAGAAACCCACAAACTGCTTAGATCAAAGCTGACCTGCACTTCTAGCACTCGATGTTTTCTATCGTCAGTCCTCCTCGCAATGAAATGACTGGAACTTACACAGTTCTAAGGAAACTGAATTACAAGTTTCAGAAGGAAGGTGGCATCTTCAGTTTCACGTCATTATTTCAAAGAAAGTCAAGTCACTGTCACCCAGTCTAAGGACAAGAAACAACTCCAACACAATCAGGCCAATTAAGTGTGTCCATAACAGTCATAGGGAAGTTACTAATGCTGACAGCAGCAAACACCTCATGTCACTGATTAACTACAGAACTCTGTTCTTAAAATAACCACCCATTTTACACAAATGTTTAACTATCCAGTTTTGGCTGTCTAATCATTGTGATAGTCTAATATCTTAGATGGCATCTTTTGTTGAATATAGCCAGAAAAACAAGGTGAAAATCTCAGTATTAACTTTATTATATAAAGTCTCTGACTATAACATTTCCAGAACAAAGTTTTAGAAGTCACATATTTCACTACCCTAAGCACTGCAGCATTCACTGTAGTGTTTTTTCCCTCCTCACTGCCCACAAAGTTTCAGTCCGCCTATGTGAAGAAGTGTTTCTTGCTATTCAAGATATTGTCATTAACTTGTTGCTCCATGGTTAGGTCCTTTCTCTAGAGATTCTCATGCCAGGAACTAAAAAAAAAAAAAAAAAAAGGTACACTAACCCCTCTGTATTTGCAGAAGTAAATTTTTCAAAAAACTGCAGGACACCTACATTTCCATGGTGCACTTTTATGACAAAATTCTACCCTATCCCAGTTCTGGGCCTATTCCTGATACCATCCCCTCAAGGGAAATCCATCCTCTTGGAAGAAATCATTACCAGTTTTCTACTAACAATTACACTCCTACAGAATAACCTGGTGAAGAGGCCATATGCTTCAGGAATATATAAAAACACCAGCAGAGTTTCACCAAAGATAGCAGACTTCAGCCAACATACATTATTCAAAGGCAGAAGTCCATCTCCTTTCAGTCCCCTCACCACTTGCCTTTTCTGCTGATCTTCTCTGAGCTCTCCATTATTAAAAACTTTCTCACAAGAGCTTTGTCACAAGAACTCACAAGAGTTCTGGCTCTGAGCAGCTTTGATTTGGTCAACAGTTTCTGAGAGAGTCTCTCGTACATTTTCCTTTATGATCTACTGCTCCTTGTATAAGGAGACAAAGACTGAGATACGTCTGAAACTGGGACAAACACTCTACAAGTCCTTTAACACTTGCCAGAGCCAAACTGACCACTGCCTGCTTTACTGCCATCACACACTGATAAAGATAAACCTGCTATAGCTGTAAATTCATAGGATACTGCAGCACACCCGGGCCTGTTTCAAGATCACTTAATCCAGCACCCCTCCTTCCTAAAAGGAATTCATTGGAATATCTCTCTCTCTCCACAGCTTTCCCTCCCTGTAGATGCATTAGCTTTTCATTTGATTAGGGCATCAGCTGGAAACTAATTGAAAGGAACCAATAATGAGCTGGTGTCAGTAGTGCTGACAACCCATTCCCAGTTTTGGATCATCTGACATCAACTCAAACTTTTGAAACTGTTCTGCTTCTCTCTTTGGGGGAAAAAACCAGATTTCCTTCCTTCTAGGCGTATTTTTAGCAAATAACAAAAGGTGACTACAGTAGGCACCAATAAATGTCCCCTCTAATTTGTCTCACTCTGTCTGGCATGTCTAACACACATGGGAAGTCAGCTGTGACCACTTCTCCTACCTCACTGTCTTAAGTGACCATTTCAGTTTCAGAATATGCAATCTGTATGCAAGAGCAAGGCTGCTGTTCCATTCTGATTCATGGCAACACATGATCTGCTAGACTTTAGAGAAGAATTAATTAATTAGGGGTACAAATTATTTAACACTGGATCATCTTTTAAAGTCAGAAACAATCAAAGGGTGGGGTGAAACAATAATTAAGAAACTACTTAGAAGCAGCCAAAGATACAAGTCTACAAAGCTGATGTAATCTTA
This sequence comes from Falcunculus frontatus, assembly GCA_013398115.1. NCBI lineage: Eukaryota > Metazoa > Chordata > Aves > Passeriformes > Falcunculus > Falcunculus frontatus. The sequence continues at coordinate 60,323 of VZRV01010659.1, read as the reverse complement.
CGTAAGGAAGCAGAGCAAAGACATCAACTGCTACCCAACATATAAAGCAACTAAAATATACCAGACCCAAGCCAGTGGCAAGCCCTGATTTCAGACAGCCCTTGAATAATTTCGAGAATGCAGTTGTCAACAGGCAGGCACATTATTTCTTCCATAAGGATGTTGCTTAAAGAGTCTTTCAATTTAGTACTTCTTTAGGGGAAAATCCTTTCAAAAGCAGTCTTCGACACCAATTATTTGATTTCTTCCTACGTCACTTAAGTGGATGATCCCTTTCAGACAAATGCTATGTATATGGATTAAGTTAGGCCTTATATTGTTTATCAGTAAGATTTTCCTGTAAAATGTATGCTTATTAAGGTTCAATCTAAAGTCAGCACAGAACTTTTCCAAGTTAATCTTGTTCTTTTGTTCTCTGGGGTTTTATTTCTCACTTGCTTTTTTAAGTTCCATCTCAAACTGTAGAGTCACCTATCAAACTGGTTTATGTGTGGATTATTTTTCCACCCCAGTTAGCCAGAACATATATGTGGATCTGTCTACTGTGCATGGGCAAGAGACTTTGCTTCGATGGCAAAGAGAAAGTCACAGGGGAAGTTACACACTCTGCAGAGAAGGCATTTCAGCAGGTCTATTGAGCCTCCTCAGAGGTGAGCACATCAAAACTGCAAGCAAGTGCCAGTTAAATATCATATTTTCCCCTCTGTAAGACAGCTACGTAAGTAGTGTCCAAATAGGTCAGTAATATTAGGGCCAGCTCTCCATCATGTGCAACTCCAGCTGGTGACTACCTCATACCTTTTTGGTCGGCAGGGTGAGGGGGCACATGTGGGTACTTGGAGTGCTTCTTGATATGGAAGTTCACGTTGTCCAGCTCCACGTTCAGGCTGATGGAGGCGGCCGAATCACTGTCCATTGTGGACTGGAAGCTGCTGACTGAAGTGCGCTTGCTAGGGCTGGCGGAGTCTTTTTAGTGTTGGGTGAGGGGGAAGATACAGGGAGGAGAAGGGTTCAAATGGGTATTATGAGGGTACCAGAGAGGAGAAAAATTGTCTTTAATACATAAAGACCAGTGTGCAATAAATACAGGAATACAGTATTTTCATAATTCTAATCTTGTCTTCATGTGGGCATGCTCACATACTGGACATTCTTTAGTGCACTACTATAGGGCCCAAATCAAGCAGAAGTCTGCCTGAGAAACAAAAGGCAGCAATTTACACGCTTCTCCTTCATCAGAAGTATGAAGCTTTACCAGTTCCACTAAATTCAAAATACCGTATCCATTGTGAGAAAGTGGAAGACGAGACAGGCTATAGCTTTCTTAGATCCTTACAGCCCCAAGCACGCACACAGAAACACACACAAATAAAGCAAGACACAGTTAAACTACTAAGTCCTGAAAGACTGGGGACAACAGGGGAGAAGGCAGAGTGAGAACAAGGCTCAGGTGAAACTTACTGGCTAAGTTGTCTTCTCCTTCATCAGCAATCTGCTCTGTGTCACTGTCATCAAACTTGATGTCTTTGAACCAGGATGGCTCAGAGTGGCCCTCTACAGAGTTCACAGAGTCACTGTCTGGAGATGGGGTTTCTGAGAACTCTGTGCTCTAGAAGACAAGGAAGGGAAAAAAGTTTTTAAAGCGCAGCTCTGCTGAAATATTAAGCAGCCTACTACAAATGCAGGTGAGGCATTTTAAAAATCAGAGGACACTCTCAGTGTGCTGACCCAAGTTAGTCATACAGTCACCCCCTTTGGTATGAAGTAGAAACTCTTTGGGACAAGAAACAAGTATTTCTTTACAATTCACAGATGCTTAGTCTGTGTCTACACTCTGCTTCTAAACAAGTTGTGACTAAGTGGTAGTAAAGACAAGTTTATTATACAGCACAATTTTCACATTGTCATCACATCCAATTAAGCTGCTTTGAAAGCTTGCTATCTCCAGCCAAGGTGGGTGACAGCCGTATCCTTTGCCCAGAAACCAACACGCACAGCTTTTGGTGGAGCCTATTTCTAAGTTACTGGAGCAATTCTTTGACTGACCAATGTAGCCCCAAGAGTTTCAATCCAAGATGGGCTCTAGCTGGGCCTACTGTGTCAAAGCAAAGACTGGCCAGATTGCCAGAGAACCTGGAGAGTATCTAAGTAATTTCCATCAGCCATCTTCATGCCTCCAGGCACCCCAAAACTAAGTTATCATTATCATGCCTTTGGCTACACTGAGTGCAGCAAACAACTGATTCAACACCACCATTTCTCCTGACTTCTGTCCAGAAGAATAGAGATCAGACAATGCTTTCAGCTGATGAGAACAAGAATTGGCTTTAAACATATAATAACATAAGCACCTCACAAAGAGTTACAAACAGGGATGCATAAGCACTTGCTAGTTAAGGGCAAGCTTGTACCAGGGAACTGAGACAGCTGACTAGCTGAGGTACCAGATGAGCCCCAGAGCAATCTCAATGGAAGCCATATGACTGTGTCCAAGAGCCAAAATGCATGAGGAAGACAAATGCTAACGGCTGCAGGCTTTCTGACTGAAGCCCATGGGACAGCTGAGCCATTCTTCACTGTAAGAAGCTGCAGAACATGAAAGACTCTCAACTGAATGCTTTCAGTTAAGAGAGGCTACTGAGATATCTTGTTCAAGCTAAAATAAAACACCCAGTACAACCCCTCAGGCCAGTGACTGCTCTTACTCCTCAGCGCGTTTGATTCCAGGGAAGTACGGTAGGACAGAATCTCTGGTCACTAGCTCCTGCCTCCTCTCAGGTAACTAGTCCTGTTTGGGAGGCATGACAAGCACCCCATCCCAAACTTGGATCATATGGCTAAGGTACTGAATTCCTTATTACTGACATCACTGGAGATCAAAAGAAGGTTACCAATACAATATACCTAAAATATCCATTGAGAATTTTTTTTAAGGAATTTTGAAACAGAAGATCGTCGTGTCTCCATCACCAGTAAGTGCACACAGGTTCTAAATTCTGCACATGACAACATAGCTGCCACAAGCACAGACTGTGCCATCTAGAGGCCTCTGGTGGAAGATGTCCATCATGAGAGGCCTGGCCTCTGAAGATCCTTTCCTTCACTTCAGGCAGCACCACAGGTAACAACTCATTCTCCACAGAGGACAGCCCAGTTTCATTTGCCTTCTGGGCAAATGAAACTATATCAGGCTTCAACCCACTAAGGAAAAAGGCCTGGCCCCTATTTTCTGTACAGGAGACTTGATTAGGAAACATACTACAGCTGTTGAGAATGGGATTAGAAAGATTTCTAGTCAGCAGCCAAATCCAAGAAGAACATCTTTCAGCTTTCCTACTCCTTTTACCTGCAATGGTCTGTAGAGAGCATATTCATCTCTGAAGAGCTGATCATGATGACTGACACATTCCAGCCAGCGTCCATCAACCAGCGCCTGTCCTATTGCAATGGCCTGGACCCTGGAAGCATAAGAATAGAGATGGTTTTCTAAGTCTTGTTCTAAACACATATGGTTTAGGATACAAGCACACTACAAAAGGGAAGAGTCATTTGCTATGCACTATTTGACCTGTCAGTATTCCATTCCCATGCTTACATGACACTATTTAAAATACTGTGGTGAGGCAGCACAGTGTACTAGTTCAAGCATGGAGCTAAATAAAGAGACTGCCAGTACTCTGAATTCAGCTGAGGTGTCCGACATATGATTAAGACATGTTGTTTGTACTCCTCCAATATTGTTAACTTGAGTTATGTATACTGATCATCTCTGAGGGAGGACTGTTGCTCTACACTTAAGAACTGTCTCAGTTTTATCCTATTTTCACATAGTTAAATACACAAGATTGTTTATATTCACCTACACAGCTAAGAGTCTGCCAGCTCCACCACAAATTTAGCTATCAAACATTATTAGTGATCTCTGATCCCAGAGGCAGACTCGCTCTTTGGAGTAACAGTGAACGTTTTTGGACAATCTTTGTAATACACTCACTGCTCTCCAAGTGAGTAGTATTTGTCCCTTAAGCTACCTCCCATACTGGTTTCCAAACCGGACAATCTCCTGTGCCCTGCCGTTTTGGGCCACATGGAGTCAGAATACGACCTGCTCCGGTAGGCAGTAAAGAAGAGATTTGAATTTTCTCTCTCATCTCCCTGCAAAGGGACCTATTTCTGCAGTCTAAGGTACCCTATATCAGCTCAAATTCACAACCTCCTCTCACACAGACAGAGGACACCTGTTGTCCTAAAGCATCAGGATTACCTTGTGGTTATGTGCCCATTTCTCATGAGCCAGTTGACCAGCTCTTTTCCCACAATGCAGTTGGGATGTGTCCGCAGCCAGTAGCGATGGTCTTGAAATTCCATCCCACTGTTATGATGGCAGATTTTCTTCCACAGATCTTTCAGCTGGACTGAGTCCTGGACAGGGAGATGTGCAAGTTAATTATCAGTCTAATCTTAGCACTGGTTCCAAGGGCATCAACACACGCCTTCAGATCAGCTTCTAGATCAAAATTCCTCCACAAATAGGCACAGAATCTAAGCCATTCTGCACAACCTATGCAAAGGTGCAAATAGAAATAGCAAGCAGATATTAAATCAGCCCCTTATTTCTTTCCGTTTATATCCAGTTCAGAACAATAAAAAACCAAAGTGGGTACCCTCAGAGATAAGGGGGTTTTGATGTGGCAACATTTTGTACTGCCAGCAAGATACTTACGTCCTCTTGCACCCTATTCTTAAACTCAGGAGATATGAGCAAATATAGAGGATAATGAAAACTCATCCTTGGCAAGAACATTCTTCTATATTATCTCTGCTCAATCCAGGCATTCTGAAACATACTAGTCCAATATCAAGACCAGATATAAAGCAAGTACTTAACACAGCAATGCCCACTGCTATGATACCATCTCTTATTGAGAATCTGTTTTCATACTGTCCATTATCAAGCCTTTTTTAGATACTGTTAGCTTTGGCCACTAAGAAAAAAACGTGTGTATTCCTCCCAACTCATTTAACCATTTTTGAATCTGTGAATCTCTTCCCCTCACCACTTGGAACACTTCAGCCTACACCTAGAACTTATTTTGGACCCTGTTAAACATGTGTGCCAACTCTTCTGTAGGCTGCGCTCCATCCAAACTGAGCTGTCCCTCTGCACCTGGCCCCTTTTGCCTTCCCATATGTGCCCTGGCTTAGCACAGCACAAGCCATTTTTGCAGGTGGAAACCAGGATCTGAGACTATTTTGAGCAAGCAGTACATCACCTCCAGGTGTGGAGAAGAGATGCTGCAGCTCACTTTCTCAAATGCCTCATTTGTTCTGGTTTTGTGTAACAGAACTTTAATTCAATTTTAACTGGTTTCAGCTTTCCAGTTAACTGTCAGACCCATATTATTGCACTTTCCAAAGGGTGCTCTGAAGCCCGTGAGTTTTGCTCTACTTTTATTACTGGACTGGCTTTTTGGTTTCAGTTCCAGCAGTGGCTGGCCTGGGTATTACCCTATAACTAATGTCAGCAGCTCTCCTTCCATACCAGGTACAGAGTCAAAGGGATCAGTAACAGAACATGATAGGATCACACAATTTGATGCAACTGGCGTCTCCACAGTTCGGCTGTCTTGAACTGGTGAATATAGTAAACTGAACAAATTGGCAGAACAAAGCAAATCCTTTCAACTCAAGGATTTTGACCTCTAGTTCACTGAAGTATGTGCTTATCCCAGTGTATGTACAACCTTCCCTACCTTTATTTCACGAACAAAGTTCATTAATCTTCTGAATGGACTAGGTTAAGCTTTAAATTAACTCGTGATATAGGGTAAACTCCACACAGTAAGGGTATTAAACAAACAGTGGGAATGCACAGAAAATCCTGCATTAATTGACACTCTGTCTTCTGCTCTTACATGAACAAAACAGTAGCAGTCCTCTTCTTCCTCAAGAAAGAAAATGGACAAAAAACTAAACAATGTGAAGCTGAAGTGCACTGGGACTTGAACATATTGCTTCAAGTTGCATTCACAGAGGTTTCAATTTCCTGTTTCCTGCATTAACATACCTGCATGAAGCAGGGTGGTATAAAGATGTGCCTTAAACACGTTTCTCCCTCATGTGGGGTTAACCATTTACAGAGCAACTTGGAAAGAAGTTTTTCAACTAAACGGGAGTTAGCGTTTCTACACCCTCAGGCACACTTGTATGCATACTGCTGACAGCAGGCAGAACCTAGTAACACAGAGTGAGCCTGATTTTAACTTGGCAGTGGGGCGCAATCTCAAATCTTTTAATGTGGGAAAAACACTGCCTTCCCTTCGCTGCAACTTCTTTGCCTCATTTGTTTGAAACACTTCTCTTTTCTTCCCTCAAAGAAAACAAACAGTTTTTTACTGAAATTTGTACAGTAATTGCAACCTACAACATTGCCCCTGTGGGGAAGGGATAATAGGATTATACAGAACACTGTTGCACATTGACATTTCTTTCAAAAGTACGTCATTACAACCTTCTACAAAATCTTTTACTTATTCCGCAAATAAAGGGAGGGACCAAGTTATGTTTTAGCCCAATAAGCTATAACAGCTTTAATTTATTCCTCATGGTGCAACTATTTCAAAGCAACCATTTAAAGCTCCCAATTATGTAGCCTATGAAAGAGAAAGTCTCAACTTGAAGAAATACAAAAACAGGTCACTGCATTACAGCTGCAACCATGACAGGTTTAACTCACAAAGAGCCACCATACACCAACTCCACACTGCATAACACACCTAGCAAGACTAAAACTGTAAACATTTGTATGCAAACACGCCACGAAACTATGATTTATTTCAGGAAGACAGTAATGTCCAAAGCAGCATCAATATTCTCCATCTCTGCTCCACCTGGAGGGGAGGTCCAGGTAAGAGTGTTTAGAGAAGAGCCTTAAAAGGCAGGAAATTACTCCTTCTGCATGACATAAGGAAGGCAAACTTCACTGTCTTCACAGAGCAAGGCAAAGAGAAGTCTGAAAGATACCAGAAGGATTTTGCGCTCATCCTCACTGGTCTCTGCCTTCATATGAGTGCGAGTGGCCTGGGGGCTGACCGACGTCTCGTAGGCAGGCACCATGGGTGACCCCGACCGATCCAGTGACAGGTTAGTGATGCTGGCTGACCTGCAGTGGAACACAGAACAATTGAAGTGTAAGTGTTCATTGCGTGGTGCTTCACCAGAGCAGGCCTTTATCTTATAGCATACTAAAAACCAGCTTAAGCCTGTGCCACCGTTTACTCTTGTCAGTACAGACTGCTTAATGCTTCCTCCCTTCTCAAAGCAGAAGAAAGGCTCCCCGGGAGGCAAGGATATTGCTTTGGAACTGCCAAGGTAAGCATGAACTTCTGTAAAGCTCTTTGTATGAAGCAGTTGGAACCAAGTTTAGGCACACTAATTCATATATGTCTGAATTTAAATAGACTGGGCAAGAGATGGGATGCTGGGTAATTAGAAGCTCCAGCAGTTTGGAGGCAAAACATATGTCAGCAAGGGTGGCCAACACCCAGATCCCTGTAACAGAGCACTGAGACTTCCCCTTCTCCTTGTCCCATTTAAAATTCCTTGTCCTCAGCTCTCAAATACATGGCTGAAAGCTTGTAGAGTCTGAAGTTTGAGCACTTGTTCCCTGGAGTGGCTAAACCATTTTCTGAAGCTGGAGGTCACTCCAGCTGGCAGCCCTCCTTGAACTGCAATATGGAGCATCCCCCTTATCTCGGCCCAGCAGTTAGGAAATCTTGGCTATGCACTCCAGCACAAACCATTTTGCAATTATCATTGCGAAGTTACAAATGCAAATACAAGTTCCAGATACCTTCTGCTCCATTAACCCACAACTAGACTTGAGACTCTGAACAACCAGAGTGCAACTTCTCATCACACAGCAGCAACATGCAGTGTAAGCCATCAGCACTCTCGGGAGTGAGGATGGAAAACATCTCTTCATATATCAACAGGAAAACTCAAAATGCCAGTGTTGAACTGACTGAAGAGGCTTGCACCAATCTCATGAGAACAGCTGTCAGCCTCTAGCCTTTGGAATGAAATTCTGATAACTTCAGAGAGCTTGCTAACTGGCTAACAGACAAACTACAATTATTCCCAAAAATTCTTAATGGATGATGTGGCTCAGCCCAGGCATGAAAAAGCAGTGCCACCCTATTTCAGCTTTTATACTGCAAGGAAGTAGCACTGAAGGTACAATAGTCTCAAAATCACCGCTTTTTTCTCCTCTGTCTCTTGAGGAAGAAATACTGGGTTGATAAAGGGGTTTCAAGTCATACGCACTATGCTGGCACTACTTCCATATATATCTAGGAGTGATAAGCAAAAGCTTTGTATCATTGTCAGGTATTCAAAGCAGGCTAAAACTCTGCCTTGTACTGTTCAGATGCTCTCAAATTAAAGTTAGAATTGGCAGAGGTATGCAGCTTAACAGAAAGCATCCTAACGCGTAAGATGAGGCTGACATGGAAATCCATAACTAAGCACTCCTCCCAGTTGTTTTGCAACAGTTGCTTTAACTGTGCCACATACCTGCAAGCAGCAGGGACTTTTTATTTGGGTGTAAGCAAGTTAGAACAGTGAGATTTCATATCTGTGTCTTTATCATCAACAATTACATCTGGGCCTTTATTGTATATATCTTTTTTTAAAAGGGGGGGAGATTTTGCAATGAAAATGCTTATCCTTTAGAAGGACCTGCAAGGGAGCAGTTTGAACCCTACTTGCAACATTTGACTGTTCTGCTGGGGTTTTCCCCCCTCATGAAAAACAAGACTGAGAACAAGTAACCCAGGGGAAAAAAAATAGCAATATGTAACTTCTGCTACCTGCATCTAAATGCACTCAACCTGCATCTTTTCTGCTTCATCTCATCCAGAAAGAGGAATAGACAAGCTTCTCTCAAAAAAATGGCTACAGCTGCTTTGAGAAGATCTAAAGGCTAACATCACTTAACCCAAAGCCTGTTTTCCAGCATGTTTTCCAAAGGTTCAGACTTTTTAACAGAGATATATTATACCTCATCATTACATACGTCCAAACAACCAAGTACTTTTGGTGAGGCCATGAACAAGCCAAAGAGTTAAAATTTAACTTGAACAAGCAACCTGGATCTGCCAGATCAAGATCGGAACCATCCTACTACTGCATATTTGAGCAAACAGCAAAAGCCTTTTAAAACAGACATATATTCAAACAGGAAGCAGGAGACCATCCTCAAGGTTTCAGACATTTCTTGACGTCACAGCAGTTATTTAGCACTGAACTTTTAATTCTGGACTCCTTGCCATGTTTGCCCAGAATTGATTTTTGGTACTCATTTATTCACTAGTAGTTTACTCCCCCAGGTGAGATCTTTGGGTCTCAGCTGTACAGTCAGTGTGCATCTCCTCCTAACCATCCCCATAACCCAGAAGATAAAGGCTCCAAACAGTCCATTCTCCGAAAGGCACACCCAGCATCCTTCTCAGCTGAGTTCCCTGGTCTTCACTGGCTCTGCCAGATCCCTCCAAACCGCTAAACATTCTGCATTCCTGTAAGACCAATGCAAAGAAATCTCTGAATGTCCCCGGATTCCAACTTTGAAATCTGGATTATCTTTGCTCTGTTCCTCACATCCCTGCCTTACCTTCATTTCCTTAATTTAACCATAAGGAAAGCATGTACCCAGCACCACAGTAGAAGCACTGTGAAGTAGGAGCTACTTGTTCTTCTAATACCAGCCTATTTAGTGGGATTAAGCTCAAGTACTCACAAATCACACCAAAGCTCTCATGAACACTTTCAAGTTCATCCCAACACTCTTGCAAAAGGATCTATGAAGAGATTTTAGCCTGAAGAAGCCTGGTAATTTAAACAAGATTATCCTTAATGGAAGAGCAAAGGAAGCAGATGGGGACACATGCGGGGAAATAAACAAAAACTATACCTCTCCTTCTCCATGACCTGAGTCTTTTTGTCTCACATCATCAAGTATATGTTACTGCTTTTTCTTCAGCTTCCTCAGAACTGTACTTTCCTTAGCCACTTCTTTCCCCTCCTGTCCTCCACTTCTGCTTGACCAACTCTGCAGCAAACTACAGGTCCCTCAAAAGCAGCACATTTGTTAACATGAATGTGTACACAAATGGTCCTTCCTTACCGCTCCATATGGGCGGTGAGCTGTCCCATTTTAGATATGAAACAGCACATTCAGTAAAATAAGCCCAGAAGCACAGGTTTTATAGCAAAGAGTGTTCTAGGAGTGCATCCATAACAGAAAATACTCAGAAATTATTTGTTTACCTGTTTCTAGCTGGTGACTTCCCTGCATCCTCCTGGACAGACCCAAGGCGTGCAGACAATGTGGAAGTTGAAGAGTCTGGGTGAATCAAACTGCATGGAAAGGAGCAAGACAGAGATGTTTGAGGTATTTGTGACATCCAGCGCATCAGAACAGCTGTAATTAAAGTACAGTTAATTGTCATGTTACCTCATACTCACACCCACGATTGTTAAATCAACGAGGGAATAGGGAGATCTTTCTCCATCTGTAGGCCAATGGTATCTCAAAGACAGTGCTTCTGTCTTCTTCCAAATTCAACTCTTGAACAATACAGACTATTCCTACTTCTTGTATTATCCTGCTTTCCCACCTGCTTCCCCTATTTCCTCTTCTTACACATCCTTCTTCCTTACAGGCTGCTATGAGATGCTTTAGCAATAGACACATTGCCCCCCTTTCCCCAGCATATCATCTTTGCAATCCAAGCAATGCTATCCATAGCTACTGCCAGACAGCTTTTGCCAAGATAGCCTGACAACCTTCTGTAATTGTTTAACCTGATCACAATCACCTTTGCCCTCCTTCTATTTCCACCCCAGGAGGAAGGACAGCAGATGTTTGAACACCATCAAAAGAAATGCCCGCTGGAAAACTGTATCAGATCTAAGCCACTACGGGCCAACTGATACAGCCACACCAGCTGTGCTCTGGCACAATAAATACTCCTAGCATGATAAATGCTCTTCATGAGAAACTGTAAGCAATGCAGCTTTGCCTGAGCAGCTATTTTATCCAGAGTGCAACACTCCTTCACTTTTAAAGGACATGGCCCTTCAAGTTAGTTAAAGCAGGAACTCTGTGTCCCAACTGTTCAAAGAGCAGAGCATCATCTGACAAATACAGGCAGCATCAGACTCCCTACATGCTTTTCTCACTGCTTTGCAGCATCTTATCTCAGATACATTATTTGGAAAGAGACAACTCCCAAGTTTTCTTCTGAAACAAACTATTTCTCATGCAGAAGCCACTATTAGAACAAAACCTCTGTTCCGTTATGAAGTTGTGAGTTGACAGTTCTCATTGTGGCACCATTTAAACTCAGTGTCTTGAGTTTAAATCTCTTAAGGTCAGTCAGGAACTTACCAAACACCATATTTAAGAAAAGCACTGTAAGCCACTGTGAAGTGCAACAAACACTGAAGAAAATGTTAATCCTGCTAAACCAACAATAAACCACCTAATCCCAAATCTCTCTTCCTCTCACACACAAAAGAGGCCCACATTTACTCAGTGTCTCCCAAAAAGACTAAGTGTTTCATTATAGAGTTATCAGCCTTTCAACAATAGGAATAATTTTTTGAGTGCTACAAGCTGCCCAAAATAAATATATAAATACTTTCTTTACATGTTCATGTCTACAAGCTGCTGAATTGTCATTATAAAGATGCTAATAACACATCCAAAGACAAAACTAACGATACCTTCAGTATTTTGCACATTTGAAGAGAAGATTCTGAGAACACGCACTTACTGCCCAATTCAAAATTCGGTAGTATTTATCCATGCATTGTTACATTACCACTTTAAATGACCATAACATTAAACCAGGAGTACTTTCCTTTATTTAGGCCTACAGCTGATCATTTAAATGCTTCCAGATAGGAGCACCATATTCTGAGAAGCAACATGCAAAGCAAGAGTCAGGGCATTTTCTGAAGACAGAAAATGGTTTGACAGGGTTTTTTAAATACTATCAGAAGAGATCTGCTGAGGGGCACATACCACTAACACTACTGCTCAGTTAAACAAAGGTTCTGACTCAAGACCTCCTCAGTAGTTTCACATCTACCTGTTCTTCTGTTTTAGGGAAATGAGCACAAATACCACACCTGATTATTTCTTCTTCTCCACAACATTAAATTAAATCAAGGTATTCTGAAAATAACTTGCACAGCACTTGAGAAGTACAGCGTTCTTTTACTCATGGTCCAGAAATAAAGATCCCCTCATTTGAGAGCAATAGGCATAAATATACTTTGAAAGGAGATTAGAGAACCTTTATCGCTGTCCTTTCAATCCCACTTCATCTGAAACAGGCAGTAATTTCCATCGCTTCTCTTCTGCCTACACAGAAAGTATTTCTTATGCTCTCTTGCCCAATTCAAAACCTGACAGGTAAAGCACCAATGTTACATTGACTTGCCTCTCAATACATTGGTGGTTAGAAGGTGTGATTTTGGTTCTGTCTTTTCAAACTCTGAAGACAACAGCCTGCTCTGTCACTGATATAGAATCACTGATTCAGTAGGTTAAAGGATGAACTGCTAATAATTTAATACCTCTCTAGAAATGTTTCCACATTTCAATCTGAAGAGAAGAATACTACAAGCAAGCACAGAACTAGATTCTTTTTACAGGAGCTGGAATCTAAGCTTCCTAGGTGGAAACCACCAGCTTTTCTCTAGCTGTCACCCTGAAAATAGCTGAGATTCTGGAGCTCAGCATGAAGCCACTGACTTTACCTCTGCCAGGTTAGATCCTCCTCCAGGAAGATGTTGCGGCTGGCTTTGCGGCTCCCAACCGGTGTGCGCGGCTCGCCGGGATCCAGCACGGACACAGAACACGCAGAATCCGACAGGGCATTTAAGTCTTCTCCAATGGAGTTACTGTCTGTGGAGTGTGCATAGCTTAAGGCTATTTTACGGCAGTAAGTGCAGGCTCGGAGATCCCCTATGGAAAAGGGAACCAGAGAGTGTAAGTGAACAGGAACAAACAGTACTCTGTTCCTACAGGATCAGAAGTATACAGTGGTGGAAACAGAAGGATTTTCTGTTTCAAAACCTCTTTGCAAGCCTAATTCTCATACCCTCTTAAAGGGCAAAACCCTGGATAATTACACACTCAGGGAATTTTTCCAAGGCAGATGATGCATAACACAAGATTTGTGAAAGTGGAGAGAGAAGAGAGAAAAGGAGAGGAAGAGAGAGGGAGGGAGGGAAGGAGAACACATGTGCCCACTGAAATGATGGCAGAAAAATAGCCAGTCAAATATGACACACCAGCTGATGTCCAGAATTTGGGAACTGGTATTTGAAAGACTTTCCCCTCACCCTCAATTAAAACACGTGGCTCATACGTTAAAACTACTGTTACTAAGAGCAGCTTTTCCTTGAGCACGCTTTCTGTAGTGCACACCCTTGTTAAATAGTGGCCATATTTGGTTTGTAGTGTGGTAAAAATTAGCAGGCATGGCATAATCCACCACGGTTCATAAAGAAACTGGTAGAATTAGGTCCTGTGATTCTTCTTCCTTATTTTTAAGCCCACTACAAACCTGTACAGCATTTTCTGACAGATGCCAGGATCTCAGATGCAGTAGCCCAAAGAGAGCTGAGCACACAGAGACTGTTCTGTTTCTCAGTAAATAAACCCTACCTGTGTAGCCCATGAATTTTCCAGGGATTTCCTGATTGCAGCATCGACTACAGAAGATCTGCCCACAAAGTCGACAGTGGTGCCTCCTCCGGAAGGTGGTGAATTTCTCGCTACAGTCATAACATTCCTTGCACTGGCTGTCAGGCATCCAGTACTGCTTCAAGTCACTGTCCTACAAGACAGCAGATAAAAGCTTTTTCTTTTGTAAATAAGAAAGCATGTTTAGTTTCACAATTCTATGTAGACTGTGCCCATGGGAAGGAAAATTTCATATATTCACATATCTGTGCATGTGTATACACATTCCTGCATAGAAGTCCACATAGGATTTTTCATGTGGTTTTACAGGGAGGCAGAAGGCTGAGAGGTCTGAACTAAGAGAATAAATCCAGCAGGACTTTGCCTCCTCGATCCAAGATGGAAGCAAAGCAGAATAAAACTACAATACGATGTATATAAAAAAGAAACAAATATATGAAGTAGTGATTGCTCTCCCCTCTCATTTGCCCACAGCACATGAGAGGTCCTCAACTAGTACAGTTTAAAAATGAATAGAAAAAACCCCACCACATATTAGTTGAAGCTGTTATCTAGAAGTAAATCAAGTTATCAGAAATTACCAGTGCAGGAAGATCATTTCAACAACTAATATTGGGATATGTTTTGAAAGGATTATAGATACATGTAAAAAGTTTTATTACATGATCGAATTCTTCAACACTTCAGTAAATAGTTGTAAAAGCCTGTCCCAGACTGATCTTGTTTCAAAACTCCAGGTTAACTGCTATGTGAAGAAAACTGAAATTCACATTCAGCAGACAACAATGTATAGTAATATACAGCATTGGTATAGCCACAGGAAAAACATCATCTTAGAAACACAGAGTTAAAACTTCCATTTGGTGTTGAAGCCATAGAGGAAGACAAACCCCCAATTGTGATTCTGAGCACACCAGCTGCAACTGCCATGGATGGAGACAACTGCTAATGGTCACATGACAGCCCTGGCTGTGAAACACTCTTTGCTAGAGCTCAGTCCTGGCAATAAGCCTTTTCAGAGGGACTGAATACTCCAGGTTTTTCTTAGGAAAAGAAACTCCTGCAAGTATATCCTCAAAACAATCAGAGAAGAGAGTAATCAAACAAAAGAAAGGTGATCCGTGCTCTCATTTTCACATAATCAAAAAAACCCATTGGGTTTTATCTTAAATTGTGATTTATTTGTGGGTATTCACAAAGTAAAGTTTGACATCGCTGCTAGACCAATTTTGAGACCAAAGCAGTTATGATCAACAACACAACACTTTCATGCTGTCCTCACCCAAGAAAACCCACACAGAAAGAGGCTGAAGACAGCTCACGACAATCTAGTGTTTTAGAGAATCTAGAATTTTTTAAGACAAACACTAAGCTTCAAGCAGGGAAAGACCTGGTCATATTCATTTACTGCTCTATCCTGTCTGTTTCAGCACTTCTCCAGTAGCTTCAAATATGTCTGAAAATCTCTAGAGCCCTCAGAAGTCTCCACAAACTGAAATATTAGTAAGGGGCACACTCAATGCCCTGCTTACTGCAATGAAAGGCTCCTGCTTCACTCTCAAAAATTTTGCCCTTTCTATCAAAGCAAGACTGTTCTTAAAAGCAGAATAAGCAAAATAGCACTGGAAGCTAAGTAAGTTCACTGCAAGTCTACCTATAAAAGCTATCAAGCCAAAAGCCTTTTTCTTCCTCTACCAGTTTAATTAAATGTACTTTTGCCTGTTCATGTCTTGCCCACAGACACAGCTATTTATACCCTTACTTATAAATAGCTGTGGATTCTTTTCTCAACTAGATCCTCTTCTTAAAGGTATGGTCCAACTCAGCAGATGCAGGTGAAATCAGCAATTCAGTAGTAACCACCAGACCCTTGTCTATCTAAATCAAAATGGATTAACAGGGCAAGCCTTTCAAGCAAATATTGCTGACCAATCCATACCACAGTAAGTAGCAGATTTAAACCATTCTGGGAATTCTCATTACTATTTGTGACAGTTAATGTTTTTCACCTGCCCATGGTCAGCCTTCTAGGGAGAAAACTATCAGGGCTTTTTTTTTCACTAGACTGGGTAACACATAAGTGGGAAGGAGTCTAAAAAGAGAGCATCTGGTCCCAGCACAAGAAGCCAAGTAAATTCAATGATTCACTCCCACAATATGACAGATGTTTGGCAAGTCAAAGGTCAGCATCAAATGAATTTGTTTTCCCTGCATTCACATGATGCTTTTTGAGTTTATCCACTCATCCTTCAGACATCCAGAAAAAAAATTCCCATGATGTATCCAAAAACAAAGCTCAGAGAAGCCCAGTAAAGAGTTCATTTTCTAGACGGTTTGGCCTACAAATCCTTCAAAAGAAGTACCTGGCTCTTCCCCTCCATGATTTCTTTGAGGCGTTTTAAAACAGTGCTGAGGCTTCTTAACTGAACTGCAGTTCGAGGATCATGACCTCCAAGAGGTGGTTCTACTTTCCTTCGATTGTCTGGAAGGGAAGGGAGAGCAATATTCATTTCTTACATCAACATTCACATCACAAGACAAAGCACCAATAGAGGGAAAAACAGTCACGCATATATACATTTTACAAAGTTACAATGTGTATCACTTCTCGACCTTGCATTCTTTTCCCTCCAAAGGAGTTTCTGATGCCAGATAGCTTGCTTTGACTGAAATTTTAAATACCACCCTGTGTTTACAAAAAGCCATTTAAGTTCTCTGAAAATGAAAACATCTTTTAAAGAAGTGATCTTCAACCTACTTTATGAAGCTTGTAGTAGTCTTTTAAAAAGCACTGAAGTTTCATTTTTAAAATGCCCTCTAGGCTATTAATAATTACAAAGTAATTGATACAATATACACATTCATTCTAGGAGTAGTATAAGTCAATGCTTTACCCTGAACTTATTTATAAATATGACTACAGCAAACATCAGGACTCCATTGCTCAGTTTCTATTAAAATCAGTAATTCAGAATAAAATGCATTCAGAAGTTCACATTTCTGAGGAGTATGGGGTTTTGGTTTGGTTTGGTTGGTTGGTTTGATTTTTTTCTAAGAAAAACGTCAGGTTGTTGAGAACTTGTACAGTCATTCTTGATTAACTATAGCAAAGAGACTCCTGAATAAAAACATAATGTAGCCAATTTCTTTCCTATAAAATGCTTGATTACTTTGAAGCATTGCTGAACAAGTTACAAATAGGCTCCTTCTCTCCAGAAAGATTTCAAAACACAGTTCTCTATTTACCTAAACATTCAAACATTTTCAGAGTCTCTTTCCTAGATCAACTTTCTGAATAGTTTAAAGTTTCTTACCAGCCTCGTTGCTCTCCATCTGACTAGTGTTTTATTTAGCTTGCCCCTAGTACAGGAAGAACAGACATGGCTGCTTTCTGTTTACTGCCTGAGCTATCCCTGATGTCAGCGGGAATGCTGACAGCTCTGCCTGGAGCCTGTTAACTGTTGCTGTGCAGTAACAGCTACGCTACTGCTTCATGTGCAGCAGACCAAAACCCCTCACTGCAATGTGACTAAAACCATGGGTTCCGTGCCTCCTCTTCAGCTTCTTAGTAAGTATTTTTAGTCAATCAGCCCACACATAGCTGCTATGTACAACAAAGAATGCACAACATTTTCCTTTTTAAGAAAAGAAACCCATTTCTGTAACTAGCCACTTGGAATTGATTTCTTTTTAAAAATCAAACAGACTTTTGGGCAGTACAAAAATGAGTATTTTAGGGTAATTAAAGGGACTTTCATATTTCAAGAAGACATCGATAATACCAGAGAAACCTCTGGCTCCTCCTTACTTCTATCACAAGATCTATGCTGCGTTTACTTCCTGGTACTTCCTCTGAATTGAAGAGTATCTCCCTTCCAGGAATGTTGCTTCCAATTCTAAGAATTATCAGGTAATTCCAACAAATCTTGTCAGGCAAGTGATTCCCAAAATACAAACATATACAGCACTGAGGAAACACCACAGGTAACTCCACACTGGTTCTTGTTAGTTAAATGCCCTTTTCCCTGTTACATAAAACAATGTCAGAAGGATGTCATCTACATAAGAAAAAACATGCTATCAGCAGCACATGGCCAACGTGTTTATACCAGAGAAGCTGACTGATACTCAGATTATAATTCACTTGGTTCTTTTCCTTCTCAATCCTGAGATTTCTCCCTTTCTGAGAAAAAACACACTGTACAGCAAGAACTTAAGAAGTTATCATTCCTGCAGTAAATGAAACACTGTCTAAAACACCATCCTTCAAAAAGAATTCCCATGTATCAATCTTAGGTTAACTCTTACCCCTGATCCAAACTGCATTATTGTAAGTACCACAGCCATTTTGTCAGCTAAGGCACAGGATTTACAGATGTATACATTTCCAGTGCTGCAAGCGTAATTCGTCATTTCACCATTAAATCTACAAAACTCATGTTCTGTTCCACAAACACAGAAACCCTTAGAGTGCTGTTCTTGCTTTGCCCAGGTCATCATCCCAACTGCCACCAGTTGTACTTCTGAAGAGTTTTCATATCTCCTTTTGATTTGATCCTGAGAGGGTTGACCACACACATCAAAGTAGTGGTAAGCCTTTCTGGTGCTTCTGAAGCAGCAAACTCAGTATTTTCACCGAATCATAGAACATTAAGGGGTTGGAACAGACCTTAAAGATCATCTAGTCCCAACCCCCACTGCCATGGGAGGGACACCTCCCACTAGAACAGAATACTCCCAGCCCTGTCCAACCTGGCTTTGAACAGTGCCAGGGCTGGGGCATCGACAACCTCCCAGGGCAACCTGTTCCAGTGTCTCACCACCCTCACAGTTAAAAATTTCTTCTGCCTATCTAGCCTAAATTTCCCCTATTGCAATTTGTATTGATGACTGCTTGTCCCGTCACTACAGTTCTTGACAGAGTTCCTCTCTGGCTTCCCTGTAGGCCCCTTTTAGATAACCAGAAGATTCCCTATGAGGTCTCCAGGCAACCTTCTCTTCCCTAGGCTGAACAGCCCCAAATTTCTTATGCTATTACATATATGCTTGTATACATGCATTACTAAAAGAAACTTTTGCTTGTCATTGCTACATCCCAGCCCTTAAGGATAAACACACCAAAATGAATGTGGAACACATTTTTTCAGGAATACCAGTTTATGCAGCAACTGTGGTTTTTTCTATCCATTCCCTTCCCATCTACATGTTCACTTTACAGAACCTCAAGAAAATGCCAAAGGGATTCCATACAGACTTCAAAATTGACTTATTTCTAACATATTTATTGTTCTTAAGTTAAAAATTAACTTCTACAGCTGAAAAAAAAGTTAACTTCTTTCAACAGTAAACCTCGTCCTTTCTATATGTATTTATGGTTGCTGATCCTTGGTAAAACCTTGGGAAAAAACCTCTGAATTATAGAAATATGTTTTTACAGAGTTTCTTTCATGATTCTACAGTATTTTAGCATTCATTTTACAGTGAAAGACAAGGCAAAAAACATCACAAAAACTACTTCGTTGCAACTTAGAGTTTCAGTTTGTAGAACTGACCATATACTAACATAAGAGGGAGAGATTAACACAGTTTCAACAATAAAAGGTACCCCTGCCACAGATGCCACAGTTTTGCTAATACAAAACAACATTAATTGCTTTCTAATTACTTGCTGCCACAGCATAAAACTTCATAGTCAAGTTCATTACCACAGTTCAAACATCACATCTTCCTCAAGTCGCTGCTGTAAAAAGTACTGCCACAAAAAGTAGGAAAACCATCCTTACCTTAATTTTACAACATGCATTTTCATTTTCTAAAATCTTTTTGATTAGGAAAGATGCTCTGGTAGTAACTCATGCTCCGCAATCATTTCCAGTAACTCCCACATGTTTTCCTCAGGCCTTCTTCCCCCTATACAATCACTGGCCATTCCTTGCTCCTGCTAAGCTCCTTTGCCACTCCCTATCACTGCCAGTCTGTTACAATTGTCTAGCATTAACAGCATTATCCTGCGGGACAGGGTAACGAGCTGAAGTGTTTTGACTACCCACACTCCCTCTGCAGCAGGTCAGCATTTCCAGTTCTCCTTAAACAGGATTTGCAAGCTGTGACATGATCTCAGTGACAATAGTCTCATTACGGGACTATTTTGGTTCAATCCAGCCCTCATCTGACAGCACAGGCACATGCAGTCCAATACATCCAGCTGGGCCCACAGTCACTTCGCAGTGACACCAGCTCTGCATGACAATGGAACACACCACCCAAGAGTGAGGCCACACAACCCTCAGACTGCAGTCTCAGCACTGGTTCTCCAGCCACACAACCCTCAGAGCATCTCTGACATAAGCCAGGCATCCAACAGCTCCTCCAATTTTCACAAAAGCCATTAAGGAGCTATTATAATGTTTTGTGTAAGCAGTCCTGAAGGGAAGCACACAACTGAAACACTACGTATGTGATGCCAGACTATGTCCTACAAGAGCCACCATCCCTCCACATTGTTCTGCCCTTGCAGCTGTCAGCCAGCACGGTTCCTGAGCAATGAAAAGATCTGCTGCACAGACACTTCAAGTTAATGGACAGATGAGGGGTGAGGGTCAGCATCTTTAGCAGCAATTTTATTTCATCACTATTTACATGCACCACCAGCAGCCTTTTATTTATTTATTCCTTTCAGTTTGCTTAACTTGACACATTTTTTAAGATCAAGTAGGCTAGAGAGACCTTTGTGAAGTGCTTATATATTTTCCTGCCTACACCTGCCCACGTTATTTAAGTATCTAAGTAATGGCAAAGCCTAGAGAGACATTCCCAGGCCTGTGGACACAGGGCTGCAAGAAAACTCGATTAGACACCTCAATGTTACTGAAGTCAGTGGGTGACCCAACCTACCAATCTAGATGTTAATGTAAAACCCACCATTTATTTTCCTACTTTTCATTATTTAGATATGATAATAATTTTTAAGATTATTTGTGCAGGCCAGCATCAGCTGCAATAGCAGAAGTAAAATTCTCCACTATGCAGAGTTCAGAAATCCTCAAAGGCCTGATTATTCAGCACCTTTTAAGGTAAAAAAAGGAAAGAAAAGTAACTTTCTGAAGTTTGCTTAAAAAACCCCCAATGTCTGATTTTTAGATAAGGACAATGCAGGTATTTTTCCCCTTCAAATAAAGTGAGATGGCCTAAAAAACTCCCCCAAAACCTTCTCACCAATCCAGTACACTTTTACATGCATTACACAGAGCTCATGTTTGTTACAGCACCAAGGTTGTCTGGGGGAAAACATTCAGCAGCAAGTAAGGCCACTCAGAACACACTATCACAGAAATATCTTCAAAAAGTGAGAGGCAATTCCTGCTTGGTCTAACTTTACTTCTTTACAGGATGATTCATCACTACATTTTTCTAAGCAGTCTTGCATCCAAACCCAGGGATATGAATGGAGGTCCTGAAAAGGAATTCCTATAAGGAATAATATAGCAACAGTTCCTCACACACACCTTAAACTAAGTCTTATTCCCTGGTTGACTAATCCCATTGGAAGTCAAACAGCAAGATTATTTCTGCCTTCTGAGTATTAAACAACATACCCCACCTGAAGGTTTCTAACATCTAATCCCCAGGCAGTTTCCAAGTGATTTACAAGAGGTACCAAGAAAAAGTAAATAGGCTTATTAGCCAAGAGCACATGGCTGTTCTTGGGACATACGAGAAAATTCTTTTAAAAAGAGCCCAAGCAAACAAAACAAAACAAAAACCCCAAACCTTAAGTGGTTTGTTGGAAGAAGTACAGCTAAATAGATCAAACAGTACTAGAGGACAAGGAGGAAGATGATGAACATGTTTAATTAAACATGCAAATGACTTAGATAAAAATGCTAGTTATCTGTACTAGACTTTTGCCTGGCTACCAAAACTACATCTCTTTCTAAAAATCCCCTGCACATTAACAACATTTAGGATCCGATTTGTTTGCACCAGGTACCACACTCTTGGAAATACTGTCTTGCATAAGATTGTTACCCTGTTTAGCAGTTTCCTCAAGGCTACCACTAACAGCCAATAGTAACCAGTCAGATCTCAAGAGGGGCCCCTGCAATCTACTTCCTAGCTCTTCCAGATCTTCATAGCCATTACACAGTTGCACCTTGGAAATCACAATCAATTCACATTCCAGCTAAAAGATTCAGTATAGCATCTGGCAATAGTTTCAAGGTTAGGCAGGATGAAATTTTAAAAAAAATCTTAAGCACAACTTCCTATTCAATTCTCCTCAAAACAACTACAACCAAAACCTTCATTTACAACTCCCTTGATGACACAAACATCAAATCCATCCAGACTAAGCGCTAAAGTTAGAGTTACCATGTAGATGTTAAGAAACTGTAGTCTCTCAAGACAAAGCAGAAATGTTCAGGATCAAAGTTCAAGTGACTCTAAAACATTGGATGTGTTTTGGCAGCCTCTTCTGCTCCAGATTTTCCAATTGAAAGAGCAGAGCCCCAACAAGAAGTTGTCTTGCTGGAACACCAAGAAGGGTGGAGGAATGTTTATGAGGTTAACGTGCAACCTCACTAACAGAAGTGTAGCCTGATACTAAATTCTGCTATGAATCTATACACTCAGTGAACCTTTGCTCACATCCTTCCACCTCACCCTGAAGCATCCTGGCTAGTACAACATTGCCTTATAGAACAAAGAGCTGAAATTACCTAGAGTTGCAGAAGATCTTCTTTGCAGCTCACCAGTCAGTTGTTTTTTGTAAGGAATTGGTGATCTCAGAGACTGAGCCCTCGTGGGATGCTGAGGACTGGACCAGCCACCACTCAATACTTGTGGAACACTCTGTCCTGCCTCTGCTTTCTCTGCCGGAGATGAAAGCCTGCCATCATCTAGAGTTGACAAAGAGCGAGAAACCAACTGCTCAGACACAATAAAGAAAACCAGTAGTCCATGCAAACCTAAGGGTAAAAAAACTCTCACAAACAGCAGCTTTGGATCAAGAGTA
Organism: Falcunculus frontatus; assembly: GCA_013398115.1. NCBI lineage: Eukaryota > Metazoa > Chordata > Aves > Passeriformes > Falcunculus > Falcunculus frontatus. The sequence goes on along the minus strand of VZRV01010659.1, from coordinate 37,530 downwards.
AACAAAACAAAACAAATGAATTTTTAGTTTTAAAAGTACATACACATCATGGAAACAGGACAGTAGGCTGTCTTCAAGGTTCAGGCTATTTCAGAAATTCCCTAATGTGAAAAGTGTCAAAAAAACCCCTGGCAAATTATTCTTGAATATGAATATGAACATGAATTATTCTTGCTAAATAGAATAGCTACACTTGACTATCAGCTTCTGCCTTGAAAAGAGTTTTTCAGTTATTTTACAAGTTATTTTACAAGGTACTGAGGTCACATTAAAGTTAACACAGCCTTTAACTTCCATCAGCAGATCAAGTATAGACAGGTTCTCATTGATTCCAGTAAGATGCACATTTCATGTGTTGTTTCAAGGTTGTTTTCCCATTCACTCAACATAAGACTTTGCTGACTCCAGCTACATTTGTCAGAAACAAACAACTGAAGCCAATATTGACCACATTTTATACTACTTTCGATAAATTAGCAATGACAGGTGCTCCTCCACTATGCAAACTAATAGCAGTTGTACCAAGTAATTAATTTTTCATTCTGCATAAGAAGAGTCTGAACAATTGGTTTGCTTATGCAAAAAGGTGTCTTGGCCCTTTTCCCCCAGCCCAAACATTGCTGAAGTACGCTTAGCAGAGCTGGATAATGAACAGACTAAACAAAAGCAGCTGACTAGTGTGCCATCTCCAGTAAAGGGATACAGACTTTGCACAAAACCCAGGTGCATTCGTTCACCACTCCTTGCAGGATATTTCTTTGAAACAAAAAGGAACTCACACAGTTCTTTTAGAGTTTGCCCACTGAGATTTCACGAGACAGGCAGCACAAAGGCCAAAATCGAGTAATACTTTTTAATATACAAAACTTTCACAACACTTCAGACTTCTCGATGGGGAACACCTAAGCCATGCAAATTAAGCGTGGACTTCCTGCTTTACTGCAGCTCAGCTGTCACCCAGCTGAGGCACAGGAAGGCGGGGGATGGATGAAGTCTGAAGTAAGAACTTGCACTACAAGGACAAGCACACATTTTTCTCATACAGGCTGGCAGAGGATTAGTCCTACTTTCAGCCAGAAAAAAATGCATACAGACAAAGGAAATTCTCATGTCAAGCTAAGAATCTATACAATACATATACAATAATATACAATATTATCTGCTAACTGGCTTGTCTTTGACTTTCATGGGCAGCCACAGATTTCCAGCTGCAAGATGCTGGCTATCTTCTCTCATGATAAAGCTCTTCTATGTCACCCAAAAGCAAGATGCAACATCCCTCACAAAAGAGCTGACATCAGCCCTTTGACACTATGCTCCTATGCTCAGAGGTTTTTTTACAAGCAGCAAAGGGCATGCACAACCCATGCACACAGTTCCCCCCAGCACTTACCTTTGCTGAAACGGAAGAGATTTACAAAAGAACTGTAGGCTGATTTAAAAGGAGGCTCGTCCTGGTCAGGAGTCAGGGGTTTGAAGTGAGTGAGATGAGATGGGCTGCTGGGAGAACGAGGTAGATCACTGGTAGAGTCCAATGTCGGAGATCGTTTGTCATCTGCAGCCATTTCACGTGCCCTGGAAAGGGGTCAGCAACACACATTACACACGGGGTGCTGAAACAGAACCTTCAGTCTTCTGAACAAGAGGAGTCTCATTAGATCCGAGAGGAGAGACATTCACCCAACACACCACAGGCATCTGCTATTAGCACAGATCAAGAGTGCCAGAGGAGCCCATGCCCCTGCCCAGCCACTAACAAGAGAGCAGCATCTCTGCAGAGGGCAATTCAGAGTGCCTAGTTAAACATCCAGAGCAACAAAGTAAACAACCACTACACTGATGACACACTCCAGTTGAGGTTCATGGGAACTTGAAGTTTTCAAATGGAGACTCTGCACGCATATCACAAAGAAGTTTTAACTTGGACAGCTCTTCTCCTAATGTTGTGACTTCTGCAGCCCTTGTAACAAAACTGAAAACAGGCATGCCTGAGCAAGCACAAGGCAGACTTGTTGTTTGGCCAGGTTAACTTCAGAATGAGAAATAGAATGAACTACAAACAAAACCAGGACAGAAAGATTAAGTTTGGTGGGAAACTATTTCCATCCCCTCTCCACTACAATACAGGCCCTTGTGCAAGTTACCAGGGAAGCAACCCAAACTGTGATTTACTTGTTGTCAAATTTAACACCTCCAAACTTCCTCGTTTTCAGAAGCAGTTACATTAAGGAAAAACAAAACAAACAAAAAAAAAAAAAAAAAACAAACCCCAAACCACTTTCTGTATTAGAAGCCATACTTGTAAACCCTATTTTCTGTGTACCAAAGCTTCCATACATCCAAGAGTCATACTTTTCCCCAGCCCATACTCTTTAAAATGAACAGACACTCCATTTCTTTCATAACACCTCACTCAGCCTGCACTTCTAGCCTGCTAGGCTAAGGTGCTTACTACCTTCATCTTTGTCTAAGCAAGACTTAGTGAAACGTTTGACAGCAAAGGAACACAGGGGGTTGATGGAACCTGTGAGTGATGGCTGATTTTCACCTGTGCCAAGGATCAAAACCCCATATGAGCCTACTTCCTGCTTAGCAGCTGATACACACTTCTTCATGAAGTAACAGTTTCCAGTTCCCACAATTGTACCCTAGAACTTACAGGCATATATTGCTGACTAGAATATTTTCTTCCAAGTTCTAAGAAGCCACACCAAAAGAAATCTGTGCAGTCCAGAGAAAATCAACATGATTAGCAAGTGACATTGAAAGTGCTAACAAGCTGCATGCAGCTCATGTGGCAAGGTTTGACTACTCCTACAAAGAATGCTGAAAAGATGATATCTGCAAGTCATTCACATGACTTCTCAGTGGACTTCTGCTTGTTGCTCTGTATAGTAAGCACCTTCAGCTCAGAGTTTCTTTTGCTATTCACATATCCTCAGGAAAGAAAGCAGAGAGGCATCATCTACTAAGTTTCAAGAGAAACTTTGGTCAGGTTCTTTATGTAGGGCTGAGTCTTAGGCTTCCACATCCCTCTCCCCTGTAAATCAGGTATGTTTTGTTGCTGTTCATTTCAGCAGTATTATTCAAATAGGTGATTTAAATGTACTTAAACACCAGAGTTCATTGAACACTTTCCCTGAAAAACACATCTTCAGATAAATTTGGAATTGTTTCTTCAGTCTGAAGGCAACCAATAGTTAGTCTTTTAAATGCTGAACATACAACAAGGGTGTGCTTTCACATACGCTACCACATTAAAAAATGCCTCTTTGAAGTCAACCAGTTTTATAGAAAACTATGTTCATATTTCAGCAACTAACTATAGCCTGGCAAGAGAAGAGTTACAAGCAAGTCTTGAACTTGCATTAAATATATATGTGTGACTATAGAAAAATAAAAACTTTAGTTTCCAGGGGGAAAAAACCCATAATAATTGCTTCTGTCACAGCAGTACTGGCCTAATTAAAACGATTGAAAAGAATAGCATTGTACCTGGCATTAGCTCCAGAAATACCTGGATTTTCTGTGCTGTACAACACACTAGCTGTGGAGTCTATCAGCATTTCTATACTTTAGTTGTCCCACTAAAGGGAAAATAACCCCCTCCATCACACCGTAAGAAACCAAGAAATAGTCACTTATTCGTGTAATATGGGAAATGAGAAAGCAAGGTACACATATCGGTCAACAAGCAGAAAACCAGAACACATTCCTGTCAGGATCCTCACCAACAGTCCCGGGGGACGTATCTAAACCCACTTGAAGCTGCAGCTTCAGCAATCACCAACTCATCACCGATAAAATACGGAGTACGAGGGTGGCTGTGAGCCTCCTCACACGTACTGCTGTTCCATCCAGAGCGTCCCACAAAACTGACCACATCTGCTCAGTGCCAGAAGCATAAGGCAACTCCTTCTTACACAGACGCTACTCCCGGGCACCTGGATAACACAGCCCGGGTGCAAAACCACCCGCAATTTAAACACAACTGCGTGATACACACGCTTCACTTCCAACCTCTGCGCAGGAGCCAACTGCTTCGCCCTCCCGTCTGTGAAGGGGACAGCGCTGCCTCCCCCCGCCCAGGACGGCAGACCCGGAGATCACCTACGACGGGACGGGGACGAAGCGGTGAGAAGCGACCCCCGGAGAACCGCCGCCAGCCGCTACCAGGGGCCGGCCCGGGCAGCCCGGAGAAGGCTCGCGCAGCAAGGAGGCCGCAGAGCGGTGCCGCCGGAGCGGCGCGGCCCTGGCGGGCTGTGCTCACCTGCTGCCCTGCCCGCGGCTGCGGTGCCG
>VZRV01010659.1:0-32578 GCA_013398115.1 Falcunculus frontatus | reverse complement strand
CCAGCAGGGGGCGCCGCGGCGGCGGGGCCGGGCGGGGCGAGGGCGAGGCCACATAAAGGGCCCCGCGCACGGCCCGGCCCCGCATCGCGCTCGCCCCGCTGCACGGAACGGAACGGCACCGGGGCCGCCGCCGCAGGTAAAGGGCATCGGCACCGCCCCAGCGCGCCGCGGGTTCGGCGGCCGCACAGCACGCTTTGTCCTTCCTCTCCCGGGCGCGGCGCCCCCGACCCGCAGCGGGGCTCCGAGGGGCGGGATTGTGTCTAAGGGCTTTTTTCCGTCGATGCGGGCAGGACCCCGCGGCCGCGTCCCGCCCGCCGCTAGTGTCGGCTGAGGCGCCTCGGGAGCTGAGGGTGCTGCACCCCGGGATCGCCCGCCCTGAGCTGGGCTGTCTCCTCACGCAGTCCTGGGGTCTCCCGGTTCTCGGTGGTGTCCCCAGCGCGGGCCGCCCTCGGGGGCCTTCGCGTGTCCCCGCCCGCGAGGGGAAGCGGCCCCGATCACGGCCGTGCCAGTGCCGGGATTTCAGCCTCGGCCGTGGCGGCGGCTGCTGCCCGCGGCCCGGTGGGGAGATCCCCCCTGTGCCACGAGATCGCCTTACCGGGGGCGAGAGCGGCCGAGAAACAAGTGCAGGCGAGAGCTCGGTTAGTGCCAGCGACCCGCTCCGCGCCCCCTGCGCGCTGCCTCCTCCAGGGAGATCTGCTGTACGCCGGAGTTACGGACTTGTTGCAATAGTTAATTATTGCCTGTAGGCCCCGAGCCCTTCCTCGGGTCCAAGGGGTATTTGGAAACCCACAGTTTCTTCTAAGTTGCCTTGGCTGTGTGCCTGGGTTAAGTATATTTAGAGAAGAGCTGCCGCAGGAGAAAGACCGTGCTGGATTTTGGCAGTTCAGTATAAAATCAGAGGGGACGAGTGGCAGAGTTGAACTCTAGGGAATGTGTGCTCTCTAGAGGAGCCTCTTGGCATGTTGACTGGTGTGCAGAAGAGGGATGCTACTGCAGTACTGCCTCAGTTCATAGAGAAACTGGGGACACCGGTGCCTGAGGAGGGGAAAAGTACCGGGGCCATGATCAGATAAACATGTTGGATGCTGTCAGAGTCGTTGAAGAAGCTGCTGTTTCCACGCATCAGTGGAGATGTATCTCAGTGGAGGTGTGTCTCACCTACCTTTGTGTCTTCTCTGCATGACAGCAGCATCGAATAGTTCTGAAGCCAAACCTATTGCTATGACTGACATAGTCTGATTTGTCTTAGTTAAGTAGAACCAGACCACAAAAGAAGCAGTGTTTTGTGAGTTTGTGCCTGTCTACATTTTTACTTAAATGAATCAGACCGTAGTTCTGTGCCTAGGCCATGGGCTCTGATACAGATCTTATTTATTTAGATAGTCACAATTGAAAATTGGGTTCAAAATACTTGCATAAATAAACTGAGTTCAGACAGAGTGTGGTCATGTGAAGTTCAAGTTCTCCATGAGGACTAGAGGACTAGAGAGGCCCAATATAAGCCAAGGTGCTGTCTGTGTTATTGATAGAAGTGCCTGAAGTAGTTCATCTTTTAAACTGGGTCTCAGTAGCACGGTCTTATTTTACTTTTTTAATTTTAATTTTTTGGGGGGGGGGGGCGGGTTGTGTTGTTTTTTGGGTGGGGTTTTTTGGGAGCGGTTTTGTTTTGGGGGTTTTCTTTTTGTTGGTTTTTCTGTTTGTTTGGGGGGTTTTTGGGTTTTGTTTGGTTGGTTTTTTGTTTTTTAGTTTTTGCTCTTTAAAAGGTTTGGAAAAGCTTGCTCCCATGAACATAGCTTAGAAAGTTTATTCTCTTCCCAGACTAAAATTGTTTAATAGATTGGACTTTGGAAATGCAGCATAAGTTACTTTAATTAAAAAAAAAAAAAAATTTGAACCCTGGGATAGTCTCCCAACGTGCTTGTAATGTGAGGCCCTTGCTTTGCAAGCCTCACACCTCTGAATGACTTGGTCTAGATGAACAGATTGTGTGTGCAGTAGGACCCTTCATTCTGGATCGTCATTCATGGCCCTTGCTCTCTATGAGACTGCAGCCTCAGGCACAAGGTTGCTATCCTGCTGTAGTATCCCAGCAGCTGCACACAAGAACAGGACTGTCTGGAAGGAGGAACTTGCCAAGTCATAGCTCTTGCATAATTGGAGCCGAGACCCGAGAAGCTGTGGCTGTTGGAGAGCAGGGCACTGTGTTAGAGCAGTTCAGTGGCTTGTGAAGTTTTCTTGACAAAGAACAAAGTGCAAATAGAAGGGCAGAGTTCAAGTTTATTTTTTTATGGCTTTGTTCACAAATATCTTGGGAAACCTCTGTTCCCTACAGCAAACAAATCTGTCCAGTATTTATTTTAACTGTAGAAATAAAGCTTGCCACGAGAAAATACTCTTGATGTGTAGCCCTTGGATATTCCTACCTGTTTCCTTCCTTCCTGGGAGACAAAGCTAATGAAGAAGCTGACAATATGTTAATCTTAATAGTATCAGCAGTATGAGCTGATACTGATACTTTAATCATGTCCAATAACCCCTGATTTTCAGGAAAAGGTGGAGAAACAGGCAACTGGACTAGAACTTGTGATATCTAAAAGTAAACATTGCTCATCTATTTCTGTGGAATTTGGGGGTTTGAGGGAAGAATTTGGTCATGTTTTCAAATTCTTTCATACAACCGTAATTAAAGCCCATGCCATTAATTCTCAGATATTAAGCTTTCTTTTTATCCTCACGTAGATCTCCCTAGGAGCTGGAGCTTTAAGAAAAATACCATTTAGCATGAAACCAAGGGTAAACTGGGGTTATTTTCAAGACTTTTTGGAGAGATCCTGTGTGCTATATTAGTGCCTCACCTAGTTATGTTGTAAAAATGCAGGATACTTGTATTGGTAGCTTTTAACTTAGGTTGGGCTTTTTTTATGTCTATTGCAGTTCAAGATGTCTAAAAAAATCCGTGGAGGCTCCGTTGTGGAGATGCAAGGAGATGAAATGACACGGGTCATCTGGGAGCTGATTAAAGAAAAGCTGATTTTTCCTTATGTAGATCTGGATTTGCACAGGTAATGGCTCTTTGACACTCAGCTGCTTTGTACTGCAATTTGCATGTGTCATTAGGCATTGATGGAGTTTCACTTAGCGCCGGAAGCATCCCCTCCACGGTTCCTCACAGCAGTAAGCAGTGAATGCTGAATTGTGAGTGAGCTTTTTTCCCTGTACTGTGCCTCTAAGAAAGCCTCTGAGACGTGGCCTGTATTTTGATCTCCTGTGTCTTGGGTTTCCAGCACCTGGGCAGTCTGCGTGACTCCCTGAAGTCTAAACAATTAGAAACATGGGGTGTTTCAGCCACTCCCTGACTTGAAGCCTAGCATCTGTGGACCCCTGAGTAGGCTTATGGCTTCTTGCCATGCCTGTTTGAAGATCTGCCCAGAGGACAGAAGGGTGGTTGTAGGGCACAGACTCTGCCCTGATGGCTGTAAGCCTGAGCTCTGCTGTTGACAATGTGAGCTAACTGTTGTAATTATCCCTTGAACCTAGGCTGGGCTCCTATACTCCCTTCTGGAAAAAACAAATACTAGCAGCTGGGTACGGCAAAAGGGACATGCTATCTACAGCATCTGGCCAAGCAGAACAAATAATCTCTTCCCTTTCTGGCCACCGAGCTATAATTGTTAGAGAAGTATCCAGCTACATTGCTCCTAGCCATGTGGACAGAGGCCTTCAGTGGTATCTGCCATAGTTAAACCCACAAGTCTGACCTCTTCCCCTGCCGCTGGAGCCATTTGTATGCCACCTACATCAGGCTTTCTGCTTGCTGGTGTTGGGAACCAAGCAGACAGGAACCCAGCAGCATAATACATGCACACAGTCTGGAGAGCATGCCTTTTCAAAGAGGGGTGGGAGGAGGGCAAGCAAACCCCTGGCTGAGGCAGCACAATGGCTAGATTCATGTACAGCTGGCCGTGCTTCAGGGCTGTTCCATGCTGGGCACCCATTGTTCTCCAAAAGCTATTAAAACAGTGAGTATGGAAATGACTTTCCTCTGATGTTTGTGGGGAATATTGTCAGTTTTGCTGCCAGAGCAGGATTGTGGGTCCATTGTCAAAGCAGTTTTTAAGCCTAGTGTAGCTTCATGTGCTCAGTACATGAAGGAAGCCAGAACCCTCAGCACAAGAGGTTTGAAATAAAGGCTCATATTCATCTGGGGATTTTGCTGCTCCATGCAATTAGAATCCTCAGCTGAAAGCTGCCACTGCAGGAAGCTCAAAAGGCAAGGCAGAGGAGATATTGTGCCGTGCTGGTGGAAAACCTCAGCCATAAATTGAAGCTCTCCTTTCTCCAATCTCCTACCAACCTCCCCTAACAGGAGAAGTGTTACTGTATAAATCTGTTTTCTTCCAACATTTGCCCTGGAAGAGGGATAACTTCAGTTGTGGCAGAATGCTGGAACTACACTCACAAGCACGTGTGGGGTCTTGTTTCTTTCCTGTTGAACACAAGCAAGTGTCCTGGGCAGTTCTGACCATTTTTGTGGGTTTGTTACAGCTATGACTTGGGTATTGAGCATCGTGATGCTACAAATGATAAAGTAACCGTGGAAGCTGCTGAAGCCATAAAGAAATACAATGTTGGCATAAAGTGTGCAACCATCACTCCTGATGAGAAGAGAGTGGAGGAATTCAAGTTGAAGCAGATGTGGAAGTCTCCCAATGGCACAATTAGAAACATCCTAGGTGGCACTGTCTTCAGAGAGGCTATTATCTGCAAGAACATTCCCCGGCTGGTGTCTGGATGGGTGAAACCCATTGTCATTGGCCGTCACGCTTATGGGGATCAAGTGAGTCACTTCAGTGTTTACCTCTCTTTTTGTCTTAACAGGCTTATTCCTGACTAGTATAGAGCTCCAAAGGCTTAGACATCCCTGTGCTCCTGCTCTGATCCTTCCATTCCACCTGAGACCATGTACTTGCTAGCACTTTGTACTGCACCTGGCAAGTGTGGGAGAGCCTGGTTCATGCCTCTTTTCCTTGAACAGTGTCACTGTATAAACAGCATTCAGAGGCCTGTGCTTGGATTAGATAGGCCTGTACTTAGACACTTAACTCTGCTAAGTTATTGTTCTTCACCTCTCTAGAACCCTCCTCCCTACATAAGAACATCTTTAGAAAATATCCTTTACACTGCCCACCTTCTTACTTCTCAGGACTTTCTGATGTAAAATGTTGCTCACAGCAAAAATGGATACAAGTGAGTGATTTCTAGAAGTGGGCAAAATTGCCTTCTATATGGGGGTGTGGTTTCGTTCTATTTTTTTAATTTTTTTTTTTTTTTACTGTGATGTGCTGCTTAGACTTGCACAGCACACCTGCAGAGTTGGTATCTGAACTGGGCACATCAGGATGTGGTACAGAAGTAGGGAAACATCTTTTATCAGAGCTCTCCTGACAGTGGTAGTACAGGGCTCTGGAGAGCCCTAAAACAGTTCTCAGTATTGTGCCCTTTGGTTAGCCCGGAAGACATGAATCAGTCATACTGTTCTCCATGGGCAATCATACACTGTAAAGCAACCAAACATGGCAAAAGAGAAATCTTCTAGAAGAGCCAAGGGCTTAAATAGATGGCTAAACCTGCAAACTGATGGCAAGTCATTACATTACCTGGGATAGGAAGGTAAAACAGTAAGTTTTCAAGAGGAAAATTACTGCAGAACCCTGGCACTAGAAAAGAACGAGATTCAGCATCCTTAAAGGTTGTGAATAATTGAGAAGGTCAAAATAATAATAGAAAACAATGGATTAAAGGGGAAGGATTGAAACCCTGCCAAAGTATGAGATTAAAGTGAAAGGAACATTATAGGAACATACAAAGGACATATGAGTGAGACATTTCAGAACAGCTCAGGGAACAGATTCCCTTGATAGGAGGGAAACTACATGAAAAAAAATAACGAATTTCAAGGAAATGTAACCTTAAATAGTATTGTTCAAGACAGTTGGGACGATGAGACATCATTTAAATACTTGAAGATTTAACTTCAAAGACTCTTACTACAGGTTGGCCTTTCAAATGTCATCTTGTATGATGTATGGTTCCCTGTTACTTACGAGATCAGCAGCTGTAATATGAGTGGCTTTTTTCAGGCAGAGAGAGGAGCTTTTCTACCCACTAACCACACAACAGTCTAAATACTCTGCACTTTAAAACTTCAGTGCATCTGCAGAAGTACATATGCTGCCATCTGATGGGGCCCAAGAATCTGTGAGCTTTTTCCCCTAAAGGGGAGGATGGCTTCTGAAACGGGCAGACTCTTGACTACTTAAGGACACAGTTTAGTGGTGCACTTGGCAGTGCTGGCTGGGTTAACTGTTGGACTTGATGATCTTAAGACTCTTTTCCAACCTGAGTGATTCTATGACTCTTGTCTTTCTAATCTCTAGTAAAATAATCCAATGACCATATGGTGAATAAAAAGTCTACTCAGTGGGGTTTTCAGTACCGCTGCTTTTCTATACCCTGCCCTCCCAAATGAGGGCTGTCTTTTATGGGTCTCTCTTCCTGATAGATAAAATCGTCATGGCAATTTTTTTTTTTTTAACAGTACAGAGCAACTGATTTTGTGGTACCTGGGCCTGGAAAAGTAGAGATGACCTACACTCCCACAGATGGAGGCAAACCAGTCACATATCTGGTCCATAACTTTGAAAGTAGGTATTTTCTCTAAGTAGTGATTAAAACTGATATTTTGGATTTAATTCAACCTTGAATTATCAGTCTGATCTGTTTGATGGTAAAATATGCCTTTGAGGTAGAGTAGGGGAGAAAGCTTGGGTTTTCTTCATTTATTTGTCAAGTGCTGAAAGTTCCTTGAAATCTTCCTGGGATCAAAGAGGCAGATCAAGAACACAATCATATTAGACTGGCCACCTGTCATGCTCTTTGTATGATGACTCTGGTAGCAGCATGTATGTTTTTCTCTCTGATCAGAGGCAAACTTGCTATGTAAAACAAGGCTTGACCTAAGGGGAGATATATTTGAGAACAATTCATGTATAGTTCTTTCTGGGTTTAGTTTGTCTTACTGATTTCTGTATACCTTTGCAGTTTTTGCCTTTCTTTATGAAGCAGTCTTTTTATTTGCTCAGTAGAAATGAGAGTTAACACTCTGTAAGGTGGAAAGAAGATTTCACAAGGATGCTCCTGACTGTGTAGGCTGTAACTGTTTTAACAGATGCAGTCCTGAAGGTTTTGGTGTCCCTCCTATCCCTATTGCTGTGCTGGTTGCAGACGTTGCTGCGCCCAGGAGGAGTCCTGACATTGGTGGGCTTTGTTTCATGGAAGCAGTTACACACGTGTTGCCAGAACTCAGGCTGTTTTCTCTAGGGGCAGGATTCAGGAAAACATCATTCAAGTTATCTCTCTTGTCCATCATTGATCAAAGGGTTCAGGATTTTAAGTCTTACGGTGATCTGTGTGTGAGTGTGCAGTGTTTTGGTTTTAGCTACAAAAAATAATGAAGTCCATGTAAACCACAGGATCCTTGTTCGTGTGCAGTTGGTTTGGCAAAGATACCGAGATTGACACATGACCCTCTTTTGTAATACTTGATTTCTCTGGCATTCTTGCTCGTAAGAGTCTAAATCTCTGCCATCTCTTGTTGCATAGCCTTTCATCTGGAGTTCACCTGCTTCACTGCCAGTCCTAATCTGTTTTCATTTGATAGGTGACTGGTGAGCCTATGTTGAAGATTGGTGGCCATCCAGCTGCCAGTCTGATTTGCTGCTCTGCATTGCATCAGTGAGCAGAAAGCAGGGAAATGCAAAGATGGAAGATTACTGCTGTTGCTCTGGGGAACTGTCCTCCCCACAGATAACTGTTGTGCCAGCATATCTCCCAAATGATTAAGGGAAGCTTGTCTTTTTGCTGTACTAATATGTTCAACCTTGACACTGAATCAAGAGATTTTTAGTAGGCAGTAGGATTGTATGATTACAATAACTATTCTTTTTTTTTACATGTATGGAAGTAGCTGTTTGAATAAAACTTAATAGCTGTCATCCAGCAACCATGAAATCATGGCTCCTGAGGACACAGTCTCTGTAGCTGGTCACACCCTGTACTGTCCTTGACTCTGTAGGGAAGGTACAGGGACAACATGTATTTTCACTGGTAACAACAGGAATTTCATTCTCTGCCAATATCAACTTTAAATGACAGTGCTATCTTGGCAAGCAGATAAACCTCTTCTGGCTTCCCCTCTTCATTCTGCATGTATGTCCATATAGTAACAACCATCTGGAGGTGAGGACAAATGGATATTAGGAAAGATATTTTTTTAAAAGTCTGGGGTGTTTCCAGAGCAAAGATCCCTGGTACAGTACTGTACAAAAACTGGATAGATGGTGGTAGTGAGGTGCTTAAAATTAAGTACATGGTATCTACTTTTCACTAGAAAGACAGAGCTGTGCTCTGAAAATGACAAAGCTTTCTCATGAAGCTCTAGACCCTATTTTCACCCACAATCATCCTCTTCCATGATCTGAGTGCTGCTTTCTTCTAGATGAGCTGGGCTTCAAGTTTAGCACACTTCGATTTGTGCTTCTAACCCATCTGCCTTACACCATCTAAGTCATGTGAATATTGATAGTTCCTCAGAGCCTTCTCAGGACTTGCCTGAGCACCCACATGACTGGCACTTTCTTCCCACAACTTGTTAGAAGTGAGCCTGAGCGGGTGGATCAAAGGTGCAGGGTAGGCCACACATGTGCTGAAAAAAATGCAGGAATTAATGTGGAGTCTTGTTTACCTGAGCTAGGCAAAGTAGTCCTTGATTGCTGGAGTTAGTTCTGAAGGTGCAAAGCATTTAAGGTGTGAGCAAATCCATTTCTGGCTTTGGCTGAGACCTCCTGCTCCAAACTTGTGCCTGCTGCTTTGATAGAAAAAGACTGCATTACTTAAATGGCTAGTAGGAGTTCAAGCGCACTCGCTTCTGTCAGTTTTGCTGCTTAGGCTGGATTAGAACAAAACTTCTTAGAGAGATTAGATCACATTATGAAGATGTACTTACTGTAAAACAAAACCACCTTCCTATCCATGTGTCACAGAACTGCTGGAGCTTTGAGCTGATAGTGCAAAGCAAATCTCCTGAAAGAACCAGCCTTAAATTGAGAACTAGATTAAGACACCTGGGGAGAGCACCAGCCTGCCTGCCAGCCGAAGTATGCTATGAGGAGAATAAAATTCTTAACCAAAACTAAGTCTAGTTGATTCCTGTCTGTTCTTTGTCCACTAACAGGCTGTGGTGGTGTAGCCATGGGAATGTACAATCTTGACCAGTCTATCAAGGATTTTGCCCACAGTTCCTTCCAAATGGCACTGTCTAAAGGCTGGCCCCTCTACATGAGCACCAAGAACACCATTCTGAAGAGATACGATGGTCGCTTCAAAGACATCTTCCAAGATATCTATGACAGGTAATTAGTTGTGTACTTCCTACTGCAGTGCATAAGTCTGCAGCAGGAACATCCCCTCCAGCCTTGTGAGTTGGTTTTTCAGACACTCAGCAACACTTTAAGGGCACGGGGGATGCCATCTCTGTCACAGTGTCCCTTGTCCTGCAAGGCACAGTACTTGATGTTGAAAGCTCTGCTAAATGTGGCTGTGGTGTCCATCTCTTCTAATAGAGTCACGGATTCCCTGTGGGTGCCTCTGTGACTCTGAAGCAGCCTTGCTGTAGCCTAGCAAAGAAGACAAGGGAAAAAAGAGTAAAGAAAATGCAGGGTTTTTGTTGGTTTTGGTCTTACCTCTTTGCACCTCTGTATGCACAAACTCTGCAATCCCTGTTTTCTGTACAAGGTTTTTTGTTTTTTGTTTTCCAGAGAATATAAGTCCCAGTTTGAAGCCAAAAAGATCTGGTATGAGCACAGGCTCATTGATGACATGGTTGCTCAGGCCCTGAAGTCTGAAGGAGGCTTTGTCTGGGCCTGCAAGAACTACGATGGGGATGTGCAGTCTGACTCTGTTGCACAAGGTATGAGGTGCTTCCTGTGGCACACTGAAGCAGGCTTAGTGATAGTCTCTTGTGTCCTTCTGTCACATCTTACGGAATGGCCCAGGAGGTGGTGCTGGGTCTCAGAATTTATATTTCAAATCTGTGGCCAGTGATGGAGGTATCAGGCAGTCAAAAAAATTCTGATTTTGCTTTTACAAGAAAATCTACTGAATTTAGACTCTGTAGTTGTATTTATTTACAGGAGGGAAGTTCTACCAACATGATAACTGATAGGCTTTCTATTCTAATGGACAGTATCTAGACAGGTGGTTCTCTCTCACTGACAGCTTGAGTTAAGCTGACTGCTGATGAGTGTGAGAGCAGGTGTTCTACAGATAAGAAAACCTTCAGGACCTAAAGCTACCTGTCAGGTGTAAAGAGAGACTGATATGTTTAACTTTACATATTTGTAGTGCTTGATCAAAATCCTATATAACCAACGTGCCTAGTGCCAAAACAAGTATGGATGCAGAATTCCACAGGATGAGATGTATGGCTTTCTGTAATATGCTCCTTCTGAAGTAATGCCACTAAACTGCCTCCCACAGAACAAGGATGTGTGGACTACTAAACAAAGCAGCTTTCAAAGATGCAGATCTCTGAAACCTACAGGCTTAGAAGTGGTGTGAATGTCCAATATCAGAAGTTGCTGGTTCCTCTCACAAGAGCAGATGTTCTTGATAAGAAGTTGGTTTCTTTCTTACCACCCTGTGGGGAAGACAAGCACCACTTACTGTTGTCTTACTGTATTTTTTCAGTAGAAATCTGTCCAGCAAATTAGGTGAGAAAACTAATTTTCTTGAAGTGGTGCAGAATGTCTGTATATCTATATCTCGTGGTTCAGCAGCACTTCTTGTTCAGATGAACTGTTATTTCGATGTATAGGGACTTGCCAGTTAGTTGCAGAAGCACTACTGCAGCCCTGCTGTTCAGGTATTTTCACATCAGTGGGAGGATGTCGGGGATTGTAGGATGGGGAGATTAAGGGGAATTTGAGGGAGCTGTCCAAAGGAGACACTGAACTTTTGAAACTTGTATTCTGTAGGCTATGGCTCTCTGGGGATGATGACCAGCGTGCTGATCTGCCCTGATGGCAAGACTGTTGAAGCAGAGGCTGCTCACGGGACAGTTACTCGTCACTACCGCATGCACCAGAAAGGCCAAGAAACCTCCACTAACCCCATTGGTGAGCTGCTTTTTACTGCCCTTCATCATGTCTACACATGAAAGAACAAATCTAGAGTAAGAACATCTGCACCCTTTCTGCTGACAATTGCACCACTGAGTGGTGAAACTTGCAGTTCATAATGCATTTTTCTCCCAGAGACTGTGATGGCCCCTAAGGGGAAGGAAGCACCTAAGATTCTTAAATGCTCATTGGTCAAAAGAAGCTACAAAAGTCAGAGGGTCTGCAAACAATCAGAAAGTAAATTAGTAAATTACGCACTTGGCATGGAAATTGCTGTGTTAGTCCCTGAGCTACTGTATAAGCACACAGCAGTGGGTTTTGGATAAAGGGGCAGGGTGAAAGGGAAGAGAGGAATTAAAGAGGGAAAGATGAATTAAAGTAAGAAAGGAAAAGAGAAAAAAAAAAGAGAGAATTAAAGAAAAAGAGGATAAAAGAGAGAGAATCAGTGCTGATCCAGCTGAAAAGTGGCAATCCAGCTGCATTGGTCTGGCTGATGAGATGTCCAGGGCCCTGGGGGCACCACCTGGGCTTGGGTGTGGGGTTTTTATGTCAGGTTTCTTGCTTTCTATGTAAATTAGTCATCAAGTGCAGTCCATTCTTTCAGGCCTGTCTGGAAATGGGTCAGAGGGTTTTGGGGGTCTTTGGTCTCTGTCTCACCCTGTACGCCATGCACACTTCCTGCCACTCATTTTTGTGCTTGCACTGTACTGTGTTGTGATTCTTTCTCACAGAAGAGTGCTCTTCTGTCTCCACCTGGCCCCTCTTCTCCAATGAAATCTTGTTCTTTCTCATGTCATGTCAGTACCAGCAGTCCATGGTTGGCTCCATAGCCATCCAATTATCAGTGTTTGAGGCACACACATTAACCCCTTCTCTTGAGATGAGCTCAGTTGGTCAGAACATGGTGCTAATAACACCAAGGTTGTGGGTTCAATCCCTATATGGACCATTCACCTAAGAGTTGGACTCAGTGATCTTTCTGTGTCCCTTGCAACTCAGACTATTCTGTGATTCCATGTGTATCTTCTAGAAACTGAGAGCTCCAAAAGATCTCACTTTGGGCTGCTGTTTAAAGGGTTTATAGAGAGTAGGGTGTAGCATGCATTAGCTCCTTATAATCGAGAGCTCGAAGGGTCTTACTTTGGATCGCTGTTTATGGGGTCGCAATAGAGTGGGCTTTAGTCATAGTAATTTTCCATCCTGGCTGCAATTCAAGTCAGTAACTTTCTTTGAAAGTTCAGTAACAAAAATATTACTCGACTTGGGTTGTTACTCAGGCAAGAATCCTGAATAACAACCAAACCTTTCCAAGGCTGTTCATTAAAAAAAGGTGCTCATTAGACACCACTAGTTCTTGGGTTTCTGACAAGCTTGAGAAGGGCTTAGTCCAGGTTTGGTTTGTCAAGGCCAAGGCCTAACGAGCATTTCTCAGATCACAGTGTGGCCTGAGGGAGGCAAGGGGATACACCCCCACAGTCCTTCCTGCGACTTAAGTCAGCTTCTCTGGCCTCTACAGACACAGCTACAGCCTGAAGCAAAATAGCCTGGAATGGAGTGAGTGCGAGGAATAAGCTAGACCTAACCTAGCTTTGAGACATGCACTCACTCTTCAGGAGACAATTGGTTTATAGCCACAAGGCCTTAAGGTTTAGGTTGGTTGTTTTTTATTTTACTCTTCTTTCTGATGGCCCAGAAGACCTAGCCACACCCCAAGCCGTGTACACACTCACAATGTAAGTGCACTTAAAATGGGACATGAGGGAAAGAATCCTCTAAATTTGCATAGATATCAGAGCATAATATAGTATCAGGAAAAGGACTACACCCTTCTGTTACAATGTTCTGTGTAACTACAGAGTCCTACCATCTGTCATTCCTCCTGACTTGGACAGGAGGAAAATAAAATTACATGCATAGAGAGATTACTGGAGGCAGTGAGTAGTTTCTGAGGTCTGCTTTTTTTTTTTGGAGTTGAACGAAAGGCGAAGGATACCTAGATGACAACAAGTGTTCTCTTTCCCATATCAGATTTTCTGTCTTTTTTTTTTTCAGTCTGCTTTCAGTTTTACTGATATTAAAAAATCCAATTATTGTTCCACATGATGATTTAGAGCAACTTTCAGGAAGTTCTAGAAGGATAGAATAACCTAGTGTTCTCTCTCAGCCTCCATCTTCGCATGGACAAGAGGCCTCGCTCACAGAGCTAAGCTGGACAACAACACTAGCCTCAGGAACTTTGCAGTTGCCCTGGAAGAAGTCTGCATTGAGACCATTGAATCTGGCTTCATGACAAAGGACCTTGCTGCCTGCATCAAAGGCCTGCCTAAGTAAGTGTATGAAATAACCAGCTATGCTTAGAGGAGGCTGTTTTACTTGGTGGTTCTGAACAGCATTTGCTGGAACATTATTTTAGCATGGTAAAGAACAGGAGTCTGTCTCCAGAACTCATCTGTACCCAGTGCTGTACAAACAGAGCATGAGACACTCTCTGACCCAAGCAGCTTAGTCCAGATTGCTCTCTCCCTGCTATTATACCAAATGAATGGGGAAAAAAAGTAAAGAAGGAACTGCAAAGATTTTTTTTTTTATGACAGTCTAGCTATGTTGGCTAGATCCTAATAAAAGAAGACCTATATAACTGAAAAATATCACCTGGCTTCCTCTTCCCTGGAGCCTTTTGCTGAAAAAACCCCAGCCTGATGAGTAGGAGAGAACTCTTTTGGTTTCAGAGGGAAGACATAGAGTTCTTTAAACAGTCTTCCCTTGCTTTGATTATGTGAGAGTCTGTATAACTAATGTCTGTCTTGTTTTGTTTTCCCCACCAGTGTCACCCGCTCTGATTACCTGAACACCTTTGAGTTCATGGACAAGCTTGCTGAAAACTTGAAGCGGAAGCTGGCCTCTGTGCCCAAAGCTTAGGGCATGGGTTCTACTCAAACTCCCTTAACAAAGTGTCTCCCACTTACATCAGAGTGTAAGTGGCACTGTATTCGTGCTTTGTTGTGCTTCTTTTAGGCTGTTCTTCAGCTTTGGCCCTCTGGTATTATCACACTGGCAGATACTTCCTATCAGAATCATCTCTTTGCCCAATTACTCATTTTTCTCTTGATTTTCTGTCTGATGCTCTTTTTACTCATACTTGAGTCATCTTGCAAAGCACAGGCACTTGAAGTCTCTTTCCTCAAGAAAAGTGAATTTTGTAGACTGGAATCACCTGAGGGAACTTCATGACTTGAGAAGGTATGAACTGGGGCTTTTAGCAACCTCTCCATACTTTGCATCTCAAAGATAGGTCCCTCCGTAACCTGTTGCATTAAGTCAACACTTTCAAGACTGTGCAGCTGTGCTGGATTCACCCCACATGTACTTCAAGATCTTGGACTCCATCAGGACAGTGGGAATGGTGCTCCACACCACAGTCTCTGGCAAAAGCCCCCACACACGCCTTCTGCCCCATCTCACAGATTTCAGTTGTAACTTTTGGCTCCTCCTTGAATTTTGAGCACACTTCACCTGGAGATCTGTCAGGACTATTTTCTGCATTGTTTGTAATTGCCGTTGTTTTCTTTTTTCCTGTTCTTGCTTTTTTAGCAGTTGTTTTCTCATCAGTTTTAGTTTTTTAATGGGCTCTCTCCAGGGTACAAACATTAACCCATGATTGCTCAGTCTTGCTGAATTTTTACAGACAGTCTCACTCCCCCCACATGTGAAACTGTACCAATATACAGATGATACTCTAATTGAAGAAGATTGCCATGAAAAGGTGGGAGAAGCAGCAGAAATACGGAAAGCATTACATGAAGCGGAAATTGAAATTCCGCCTGAAAAATGTCAAGGACCAAGTAAAGAAATAAAATTTTGGGGTACTTGGTAGATGCAGGCAATGCAGTAGTTCCTTCAGACACTTTAAAGGAACTAAAAGAAATACAAGTGCCCCCATCAAAGAAATTACAAGAGTTAACGGGAACTTTAGGATGCTGGAGAAAACATGTACCTGAATTTTCTGTCATTGCTTGCATAAGTGGCTCTGTATCATGCTTTGTTGTGTAAAATTTCTAACACTAGATAAAAATGAACGTAGACACTTTCTAAATTTTTAGAAAACTACATTTTCTGAAACCCTTTGAGCTGCTGGGCTAAGACCTACTTTTGCTAAGCAGATTAATTTGGTAAAAGCTTGGCATGGGTCTGGATTCCTAATTTTGTTCACAGCAGACCTGAGGTTTCTATGACTTTATGTTTATCTCTTCCTCTCAGTCTGAAAGCCAGTTTGTGTCACAGCTCTGGTCAAACCAGTGGTGATCTACTGTCCAACAGACCTTAGAAATGAGAACCGTCCTCTTCTCTCCAGTACTTCCCAGTGAGTGTAAGTGAGCTCAGAGTGCTATGCCAGCTCTACTGCAGCCCTCCTGAATTCGTCTTAGTGCCAACCAGAGAACAGTATCCTGATACCAAGGGATTTGGTTCCATTGCTACAGTCAGGACTGTAGCGTTTGAGTAGCACTTAGTAAATGCTGGAAACAAGCCTTAGAGGCTAAGAGCCTACCAAAGCCATGCTGCAGTGTCTAAATGCAGGCTATGCATTTAGTTACGCTCCTTCTGACTGGATGTGAAGCATAGGAACTGTTAACCTCTTCCCTCACCCCACAATTCATAAAAGTGCAAACTTTTCTCCAATTGTCTGGGCTATTAGTTACCCTTGTTGTCTTACAGCAAGTCAGATCATGACTGTGAAAACTTATTCCATCCATGGTTGTGTGTTGGGTTTTTTTTTTAAGGAATATTTTTAATTCAGATTAAAATAAAAGCCAACTAACATTCTTTGTGTCTCCTTCCTTTGTGTGATTAGCAGATATGGGGAAGTTCTGCCTCAGAGAGACTCCAGTAGCTTTCAGCACAGTCCAGTACATGCTGGGACAGATTGTTAGCATGTGATATAAACACAAAATATGTCCCTTCTTAGATTAGAGTTTTAATTTGTTCTGGCCCAGGGAAAGCTGTGATGTGTAGTGTCATGGGAAGCATCAGGTAGTGTACAAAAATTCGAAGATGCCACTTGCATTGAAGTTTTATTTGAGGAGTAATATAAACTAATACATCATCACTCAGCAAAAAAGAAACTGGTTACACATGGACAAACTCTCCCCCTCCAACTGACTACTATAGGTGGTGATTGGGATAGAGATACCAATGTTAGACTAAAGGAGCTAGTATTAACATGTGTTTGAAGCACAGCTCTGTAACTGCCAGCAGCTGTCTCTGTACCTTCAATATGAATGAATACAGTCTACTATTCTGTTATTAGCACAAGCACATAAGTGCAGCTGGAAAGAGTCCCATTTCTGACCCATAGAGGCAATCAAAACAATGACTGGGAACAGTTCGGAGATCTGTGTTCCTGCCTGGCTTCTGACATCAGGGGGTCAACACAGGCAGGTTCTAGTACAACAGCACCTTTAACAAATTCCCTGCTATTTACTAGCTCCTACCTGGCTTCCAGAGTTACAGAGTACCAGAGGAAGCGTGGTAACTTCCAGAAAACTGAACAAATAAGGGGGCATTTTTAAATCTTAGGCTTTTTTTTTTTCTAGTTTTAGTATCTTAACAGTACAGTTTAAATGTAAGCTATGGTAGTAGCATTTACCTGACTGCAGATGACACTATTTTCCCTCTACTAATGAAGTTTCCATCTTCTGGAGTGCTCTGAGTACAGAGACCCAGCCTACCCCCATGCACTGATGGATGTTGCTGAAGTGCTATGGAGAAAAGCAGTAAGTATAGTCAGAAGAAAAGAGCAGCCCTCTCCCTGCTCCGCCACAAAAGAGGAAACGCTTCTCCTGCTTCCAAAGGGGCACATTTCCTTCCCTTTTACTACCATTCTGATCCCTTCTTTTCTCCACCACTCAGACATTTAGAATCAATAACCTTCAAAGTTACACCAGTAGACCCTAAAAAAAGCAAGTGCTGGAAGCCAGTGGGTGCTCAGTCTGCAATGGAAGAGTACAGGATTTCATGAAACACAACTGACTCCATCTGGAGTACTGTGTCCAGCTCAAGAGGGATATGGACCTGTTGGAGCAAAGCCAGAGGAGGGACACAAAGATGTTCAGAGGGCTGAAGTACCTCTCCTATGAAGACAGGCTGAGAGAGTTGGAGTTGTTCAGCCTGAAAAACAGAAGGTGCCAGGGAGACTTTACCACACCTTCCACTACCCCAAGGGGCTACAAGAAGGCTGAAGGTGCAAGGAGTGATAGGAAAAGGGGGGATGTTTTTAAATAACTCTGTCCCACAGGACCCTCTCCTCCAGTCACCTTTCCTGTGGCAGTACTCAGAATTTTTGAGACAAATTTTGTTTGAGACAAAACATGCTTAGGTCTGGTACTAAGCACCCTGTGTTTCAAATATTCCTTAATATTGGTTGGTATGGGGCTCATCTTCTGCTGCAGGGAGCTTTACATGGCAGACGGGGGGAGAGAACAGGAAGGAAACAGAAGATAGCAAGTGGCTAATCGTACAGCACGTAAGGGCCACGCGCATCATTAAAACAGACATCCATCAATTTGTGTCAACCACTTCTCCCACCCCATGAGTCCCAAAGATTTCAGAACAGAAGAAATCCACGGTACAAGGCTCAATTTGTTGAATTGTTCCTTGGGTTGCCTTAATTGGAATAGTTCAGCTGCCTGGTCAGCCACCTCCATCTTTGCTCGGGCCTCTGCGTTCGAAGTTGTAGCCTCGTGGCTAAACGCACAAGCTTCTAGGAGCTTGGGGGCTGCCTTTCAACCACTATTCTAATCCTGACTCCTTTCTGTTGTTATAAGTTTGACTGCGTTGGCACTGGGACATCCTTCAGGAAGCTTTTCTTTGTCCTCTTTCATCTTCTTGGTCATTCCCTTGGCTTTGACAGGCTTCTTTTTTCTTTTGTAGAGAGGAGAAAGGAGGAACTCCGTGTCTGTAAATGGGTCACCCTGCCTCAGTTTCCTGCAGAACCAAAAGGGTTACATTGAAACATCAAGTATTCCTTGAATACATGTATGATTTTAGTCCCTAAAGTTTCTGATTTTACTGTAGTACTTCCCCGTAAGTTGATTAAATGGTACAGTTTGTTTCTTGTCCAGTACAGAGTACCTTCTGGCACAATATAACCAGCTATTCACAGAAAGTTCAAACTGTGACACTTTGCAGGGAAAAACACACCCAGTAACATAACAACAAAGTTGTCATTTTTGGAGTACATGATTCTGTGCAATAGTCATTGGATGTACTGAATCTACAGTTTCTTAGGGAAAAAATGGCAGCTATTTGTTTAGGTACCGTATCTGCTAGTGAATTTAGATACAGCCTGCTCTCAGGAGGAAAGTATTACTCAGGTGTGTAAAATTTTAGTCATCACAGAATGTAAATGAAATTAGGGCTTTTGCTGAGCTGTCTTTATTTAGCCTGTATTTTATCCTTGTGCTACTGCCTCATTAGCACTGGAGTACCACAGATGCAGTCTGCCAAGAGATGGGCTCATTTCAACAAGTAAAATAACATCTTTGGTAGCTTGTTACCAGAAGTCTAAACATCCATGAGTGCTGATGCAGAATTTTGCCATAACCACAGTGGTAGAAGAGGAGGGTCACAGAACACAAAGGGTAAGAAGTCATGCCTTAGGTTTTAACTTTTATGTTTTCAAATTCTGTACTGCTTAGAGTGTAACTCTGAAGTTCCTTGTAGCCTGTAATTCCTGCTCTCTCGTACCGGGTAGACATAACAAAGCCTCTCCTGGCTTTGCCTTCAAGGACAGCCAGGCTGTTCTAGGCCCAAAATGTGTAAACCAAAGATTCTAAAAGGGGGGCAAGCTGAGGGGAATTACATCATTAAACTGGGGCTTTAATTGGAGAATTAACCCTGATATGCAAATGATCCAAACCTATAAAAGCGTGAAGAACTCGTGACCCGTCATCCATCTTGGGGTCCGTTTTTTGGAAGCAGCCTTTGGCTCCCCCAGGGTGTACCTTGAAGGCCCTTCAAATAAATACCTGTCTTTATTCCCTTACTCTTGTCTAGTCTCTGTTTCTAGGTGGCTGGAGGAGGCATCAGAAGAACTTTAAACAAAGCAACAGAGGGTCCAGCCCTGGAGAGTGAGTATATGAGAGCAGAGCAGGGGTTGCAGCATGGGAACCGTCTTTGAAAGGAATAGTTTAAAGCCCAACCTATTGATTGGTGGCTCTTTGTAGCAGGTTGGCTTCAGTTTCCGCCTGGATGGGCGCCCTGATGCTTCCTCCGAGCTGGAGGATGACAGAACCCTGGCATTGTTCAAGTCCCGTAGTGGCCTGATATCTGCAAAGGGAGACATAAACATGGTTTGATCAAAGTGATTCCAAATAATTTCCAGATAACCTAAGAAATAACAGCTGTCAAATAAAAAGAGCTGCATTACCAAGTTTCTCTAAACATGCACAGTCCAGAATCCAATCATATCCCCTCTAAACTCAGGAGACCATTTTAATCCAAAAATACCAGAGCTGGTCCTCAACAGTCAAATTAGGTCCCTCAGTGAAAAAAATACAGATCACTAATACTGATAGTATCATGGGCCCTGGTGCAGTAGAGAAATGATATAAAAACTCTATTTGATAGGTGTAATGCCTAGGAGCTTACAGCCTGGAGGAGGCAGCAAGCTCATGGCACACAAACAACCTACCAGCAACCTACCGACTGCCAGCAAGACCCAGGACCATGCCAGTGGTCACTGCACCTTTCCAAGTGGAGTCAGCCAAAAGGAGGAGGGCAGAACCCTCCCTCTCTACAAAGTACAGCCCATTCCAGTTTGTCAACAGCTACAGAAAGAAAAACCCCACAAAATTACTCTCTTTACAGAGCATCCATTAACAGCAAACTCCCCAAAAGGAGTTTAACTACTCTATTACCAGCCCAGGGATACACCCTCCAAATCCTTTTAAAAAACAAACAAAAATATCCGCCACAACCAAAATAATTTAGGTTGGCTCCTGATTAATTTCCAGTGAAGATACCACCTAGGGGTATGAAGTCTGACACCTTGCAGCACTAACCATTCTGGACCAAAAAATTGCCATCTTCTTGATATTTTGTGCCCCAATAATACTGACTGACTCTAGTAGGCAGGGTCAGCATCAAATGAGACTTTTCAACTGCTTGAGTACTTGATTTTCTAAATAAATAGGCATGCCCTGTAAATAAGTGATAAAACAAGACTCAGCACATGCTGCTAGTCTTGCCCCAATATCTACACATGGACAAGTTGACAGAAGTTCTTAGAGGAATGCTGATAAACTAGAAGCAAATGCAGCTACAGAAATGACTGGCCAGCACAAGCGGAAGCATAAATGGTGTGCTGGAGACTGATCTTTAACTCTGAAAAAAGAGAGGAGAGGAAGCAAAATATAAGCACTTTTGCTGCATGGATTTTTTGCCCTCATTTCAAAACACAGGTACCTTCCCCAGCTTACCACCTACCACGTTCCTGTGAAGGTGACCTCCAAGAACTCGACTGGACTTGGTTCCTTTCCCCAGGTATTTTCTCTGCAGTCTTTTCTGTAAATATCAGGGAGTTTTTTGACCTAACAGGGGATTTTGCTGGCAGTCTGTTGCCCTCAGTACTTAAGCTCTTGGAAGCTGGTACTTCTGTAAGTCTGGAGCTGACAGGCAAAACTGCAGAACTGGTCACGTAGGAGGATTCAAGACCGTGTGAAAGGTCGGTAAGACTATCTGCAAGTGATATCTCAGGAAGCTGCTCCTCCAGGAAAGCATCTGGCTCAGACAGCAGTTGTGTAATGCAGGAAAACTTCCCCATCAGGACAGCTTGCTTGGTTGCAAGTTCTGTGGAACTTTCAATGAGAACCTCGGCATCATCACTTTTTCTGGCCAGGGAATCGGTCTCTGGAGGTCGAGAATCCCTCCTCTTCCTCTGAGGCTTGGATTTGCAAGAGGCTTCTTTTTTCAAAGCATTCATGTTGTTGTCAACTTCACCTTGCCCTTTTTCTTTAAGGCCCTCTGTCTGTTTTTTATTGCTCTTTTGATTGCTCTTAGCAGCTCTGGGGATTTTGCTGGCTTTGGTCCCAGGAACAGACCTGGAAGGTACATTTTCACCCCCTTCAAATTCTGTCTGGAAACAACCCAAGTTTCCTGTGAGATCCAAAGGATGGACAATATAAGTTTTCCTGGGCTGTTTAAGATTACTTGGCAAATCCTTTGTGCTCTCATTAGCTACTCCTTGAACATCTGTACAGGGCCTAAAAAGATCAACTTCATTTCTCTGATTACAATTGCTTTCCCTGACAGTCTTCCTGCTTGTCTGGCTTCTTTTAGGCCATTCTTCAACTTTGGCCTCTGGTATTATCACACAGTTTGGCACATATTCCTCATCAGAATCATCTCTTTTACCAATTATTCTAGTTTTTCTGTTGGCTTTTTGTCTGGTGCTCTTTCTGCTCACACTTGAGAATTGTGCAGAATTTTGTAGACTGGAATCACCTGAGGGAACTTCATGACTTGAGAAGGTATGAACTGGGGCTTTTAGCAACCTCTCCATACTTTGCATCTCAAAGACAGATCCCTCTGTAACCTGTTGCATTAAGTCAACACTTTCAAGACTGTGCAGCTGTGCTGGATTCACCCCACATGTACTTCCAAAGTTTTGGACTTCATCAGGAGAGTGAGAATGGTGCTCAACACCACAATCTCTATTCTTCCTGTCAAAAGCCCCCACACACACCCTCTGCCCCATCTCACAGACTTCAGTCTCACTGGAACATGTTGCTACTTTTGGCTGAAGAAGCTTCTTTGCATTTTGAGCACGCTCTTCACCTGGAGATCTATGAAGACTACTTTCTGCATCGTTTTTAACTGAAGTTATTTTCTTTTTTCCTGTTCTTGCATTTTTAACAGTCTTTTTCTCTCCAGTTTTACAATTACCCTTGCTTTTAACCTCCACAGGAACAAACTCAGGGACTTGGCTATAGCTGGGGTCCGTTTCAACACCACACCCCATTTCTTTTGTCTGTGGCTGCTCACAGAAAGTCTCTTTGCCCACAGAGTTTCTATGAGAAATAACAGCAGTTTGAGTAGGTGAAGCCAGGGGGCTGGGAGATCTCAGCTGTTGCTGTGTGTTGCTCTTGCTGGAGCTGCTGTTGTCCTGTGCAGTACTACCCCGAGCTGCCTGAGTGGAACTGACACGTGGGAAGATATCCAGAGCAGAAGATGGAGTGCTTGTAGCAAACAGGGTGGAACGCTTCCTCCTCTGAGTAACGTGCCCTTGTGAGAGACGATCAAAGAAATGCTTTACCATCTCATCAGCCTCATATGAAAGAGTATGACTTTCCCAGGCAAGTGCTGGCGAATTGTTGGGATTCTGTTCAGTGGTGCCCAAGACCTCTGTTGGGAAGAAAAAATTCATTTCTAAGGCTGAGAAATGCAGCAGGCAAACGCCATCTTTCCCCATACCACTAAAAGCCTTGCTCCACACACTGCCACAAATCCAGAGCACAGAAAAGGTATGATCTTGTCTCTACAGGGACTCCCCAAACTTTCTGTGTACCAGAATTGTTCAGCTGGCTTCCCTCTGAACAAAAGGGCAGCCCAAAGCAAGATCCCTTAACCAACCATAATACTTAGGAACACTCATGATCTGTATAAGAGTTCTAATTTATATGGCAAATCCACAAGAAACAGTTGTGCACCTAGTCAGATTCTGCACCTTCACACATCTCTGAAAATCTAATGTAAGCTCAATACCTATTACTCAAAAGGCCTGATTTGCAAGCTTGAAGTACTGCATAGGTGCCACATATCCCTCTGAAGACTCTGATTTTGGGATATGCATAACTCCAGGAATAACAGTCCCAGAGGAGCAGGTAGTTCCTACCAGTCATTAGGAGCTGCTGGAGTTGAGGCTGGGAGCTAACTACAGCCATGGCACTCATGCATTTCTGAGCACAGGCACAAAGTCATACCAGAAGAACAGCAAAAGATGCAAATTTACCTCCAAAGATGCAAGAGTCATGAAAAGCCTCCTCTATTGCCATTGCTTCAGTCACCTTCTTGCTGTTCTCTTCCTGGTGGAACTGAGGCTTCTCATGCTGCAGTGGCAAAGTATCTTTGGAGGCAAAGGGCACAATTTTCAGGGGGTCATTAGAAGCAGGTCTCTGAAGTTCTCCTGAGGATGTTTGCACTGCTGTGGAGCTGCCACCTTGCTGTTCTGCATCACATAGCTTGGAAATGGGCACTCTCATCGGTATCTGTGTAACCCTGGTGAGAAGGAATAACAGCAGTGGATCATATCTCACATGCATGACAGGTCCCAGAACCCAGCAGACTAACTACAGGCCACGTATGGGCAGCTCCAAGGACTGCCCTGTCTTCAAAGGGGAGACTGGACAAAGGAGGAACAGGACTTAAAATATACTTTAAGAGAATCTGCTCTGACCATCTTTCCAGAATGCAAGCTTACATCATACAAGCAGGTGACTATTAAGCATTTTTATGTCACAAACATCAAAGTAGCCAGCTATGGCACTCACTCATTCAAGCAAATCTTGCCGTGCTCACCAGCTACAAAGAGAAAACTGCCTAAAAGTAACACAGTCTCGAAGAAAGGAGGTAAAAAGACCACTTTTTGCACAGATTCGGCATTAGGACAAACAAGACAAGGAGGGGCAATAAAAAGACAGAATAAAGGAAAGCATCAGGCCATGGTGGTTCAGAGAAGACATCTCATGTAAAACTGGCAACTGGGCACACATATAAAACACAAGAAGTTTAGCATATAAAAATTCAGGACAAGCTTGGTGGTATCATTTTAAAGCCCACCTCAGAAGCTGACCATCTGCAATATCATCAGCCCAGCTATCTTCAGTCATGCTGCTCTTCTGGCCACTGGACAAGGATGCAGAATTTGTATGGAACTGGAAAGAAGAGAAATAGAAGAGTGATTGAAATCCCTCATGCAGCCTCCTGCACAGAAACAGCAGAAGCTCAGTTTCTCTGGAAAGTATGTAAAGTACTGCCAGCAACCCTCTCACATTATGGAATAAATTATGGAATAAATTGCAGCAGAGTCAGATTGTGTCTCCACAGCCTAAGGATGAAGTCAAACTAGTTCAGATAATCTGAGACTAGGAAGCAGGAATATTTTCCCATCCACCCATGAGACAGGACACAGGGAAACTGTCCTATTCCCTATCCCAAGTTGCCATGGCAATACTTTAAAAAAGAAATTGAAAAGAAGTCACAACCTGTCAGAACAGAAGAGCCTACTGGCCAATATCACCAATAATCCAGAGGAAAACAGTTTTAAAACTGTAGCTCTTCCTGCAGAAAAACTTACCCTGGAAATCCTTAACACCAAACTAAAAACAAGGATGTAGCCAGTACAACTCAAGCAACCAAAGAAAAACAGGCGAAGCACCCAACGCTGAAGTGAGCAGACAATACAAAGCAAAAGACAGAGAAAAATACAGCCCCCTTCCCAGAGCAGTGTGCTCATTTTTCCCATGGTTTACCTCAGACAGTTCAGCCATCTTAACTGCAGCCATAAGATTGTCCATTTTTTTCAACATATTATTCTGTGTTGACATAATAAAGAGAGAGAAGCCATAAAAACATTCAATCAAAACATCTATTCCAACAAGGATACTAGTAGCCAGAGCAAGGCGTGTTCTGGGGAGAACACAGCCTGGAAACAAAAATATGCAAACGAATGGTGACCTTTTCCATATGTCAAGAATTCAAACATTCAACAACAGCTCAATCCTCCCACGGTTGAGATGCTAGTGCTGCACACCTTGCCTACCACCCCTCCCCAAGCCAGCCACACTGTCAGTGCCATACCAGGAAGGAGAGCCTGTGCCGCAGCACAGCGTTCTGGAAGTGGCACTGCTTCACCTCCTTCTGCAAGATGGTCCTCTCCTGGGTGAGCCGCTGTGCATTGGCTTTCTCCGCATTGAGGGCCAGAGCCAAAGCTTTATTGTTCTGCTTTAGGGAGACTTTCATAGTGGAGGAGTTGTCTGTGAGAGACAGAGCAGTATCACACAGCATCAGCATCCAAGGTCTCATCCATACCTCTCCCCTCATCATAATTCTTTCTCTTCCCAGACCAGGCTTCCTCAGATTCAGATCTCTACAACTTAAAAGCTCCCTCACAAAATCAGCAGCATCCTTCCTCCCAGCAATAGAAGTCTCCAGAGAAAACAGCAGGAAAAAACTTTCCACAATAACATGCAACACTTCGGATACCCTCTCCACCCTCAGTGGATCACACTCAGGCAGCAAGCTACTGCTTCAATTCTTAATGAATGATGGCATGGTTCAAGTGCTGAGTTTAAAAATATATGCTTCTTGCTTTGAACAAGTCACCTACAGATAAATCCTCATGACCATCGAAAAAATCGGAGAAAAAACTATTTTCCTCTATAGTTGCCCGTGAGTAGATTTGGACGCCTGTTTCTTAATTTCAAAACAATTAAATAAAACTAATGGAAATATCTGTGCTTTTCAAGGTAGTCCAAATTATCTCCTGTTCTATCTTTGTATTATTTCCCCCATTAAAACAAATCAGCTGGGCTAGCTTCTCCACAGGATTGCACATACTCTAAAATACTTCAGACACCTTTGGGAGCCTTGAGTGGCACTCGACACTCATCTGCAGGGCACTGAATTCACCAGAAACCCGCGGGCAGAGAAGCAGCACATGAGCTCTGGTAAGGGACTGCTGCCCACTCCCGATGCCACGGCCAAAGGCCCAGTTATAAGCTGACACAGCAGCCAGCCGCTGTACACACCGCAACGCAAAATACACTCACTGATAATTTTTGTTTTGATTTTTGATGCAAGCGAGGCATTCAGCTTCGCAGTCCTCAAGGCACCCTTTTTCTTCTCCCGCATCCGCTCTCTCACGCCGCTCAGACTGAAGAAGGACATTTCGGCGGCCTCCCGCGCTGCCATCGCTGAAGAGAGCGACACCGAGCAGGGTCAGCATCCGTATTTCCCTTCCGCAAGCCCTTACCGGCCAAGGCTCGCACTTGCCCCGAGAAGCGGCGCCGCGGCCCGGCACAGCCCTGCGCGAACCCCCGGCAGAGGAGGAGGAGGACGAGGAGGAGGAGAATGAGGAAGAGGAAACCGTGCCCGCCAAGCGACTTTCGAATGCCGCGGCTCGGCAGGCGGCCCGCCCCTCGCCCCGCCCCGCCGGACGGCGGCGGGGAGCGGCCACTTGTCTGCACCTCGGCCGGGGCCCGGGGGGCTCCGCCGCCCTCACGGGGAACGCGGCCCCCGAAATGCCCCTTCACGGCCGCCGCGGCCCCGCTGCCCTCCCGGCTGGAAGCGCCCAGCTTTGAGGCGCTGCTGCCGCCACCTGCCCCGGCCGCACGGAGCTAAACCGCTCCTGGAATGCCTCAGAAAAGGCCGAGGGTTCTTCTGAAGGACATATCTAACCCAAAAATTAGGGTTTGCCTTTTTCACCTGTGAGAAGGACAGTTAAATGTGACTGTTAAAAAAAATTACTTTTCTTCTTACATACTTTACACTTCAGTCCAAATTAATGCATTGTTTTCCAGATACCCTTGAATTTGCCTTCAGGAAGCTGACATTGTATGTGCTGGTATGACGATGTTAAATATTTTAAGGAAATGACACGTACGGGAGAAGCAGCCAAATATTTTGAAAATCAATTTACAGTGGAGGGACCAAGAGAATAAAGCTGCTGAAAACATGTCTATTGTCCGAAAATGGGTTCTTTTACCTGCTGTGCAAGAGGCCAATCCCCACAGAGAAGTGAGGTATTTGATTTTTGTATAGTTCTGCACAGAAAGGAGTGTGGGGTGTCAAATCCATTAAGCCAGCACGATAACTATCAAAAACTATCACTGTTTATACATTTTAGTAAACAAAGGCATTAATATTTGTTGGCTACAAGTTACATAGTTCTCTGATTAATTACTATTCTATCTACTATTATAGTCTACGAGCTCAATCTCTCTTCTTTCGAGTTGGTGAGTTTCATGAGTTGGAAGTCACAATCTCCCCTTGCCAGAATTACCTTCTGCCTACTTGGGGCTGACTTAGCACAGTTGCTGAGTTGGCTTTGTTAGTTTCTTCCTTATCTTGGGAGTTCTGCCGAATGTCCTTGTGGCTGGTAAATTCTGCATTCTTTGTTTCCACTATCACTAGTACATCCTTCTCTCCAAACTTCCTTAACATCCCTCTGGAGCTGAGATTATTGAAACATCTCAAGCTCTAAACCTCAGCAAGGCAATTCTACTGACAAATAATTTATCTTTCTAACACCTGAACATCATACCTGCTGCCACAGGCAAAGGTAGCCTTTTGCAAGAGTCCTAACTCATACTCTTATTTTATGAGGTATTTGTTAATACATTAGCTGATGAGCATTAAATAATGGCAATTATTCAATGTATTTATTCATTCCAACCTACTTAAGTAGCAGATTGACAAAACACCCTCCATACCTGCCCGGAAAATCAGACTTGCAGTGGGTAACAATTCTGCAGGCACACAGAGCTGCCTGTAGCTTTAGTTCTTGCTCTAAGGAAACAGACTGTCATTAAATGTGCTATGTGTGTAGGAAAAAGATGTAAGTATCCTCTAAGACATATTCTATGTTCCATGTGTGACAAATTCCACACTTTGGGGGCCTAAATTTTCTCTACTTTATTAAGCATAAGCCTATTAAGCATAATTAAGTTTATTAAGCATACTGGTCAGCAAATTAAATTAACAAGTTGGGTTCTTAGCCAAGCGTCTTCAGAGACCCTTTCCCACACAGCTCTATTTAAACAGTGGAAATCTTTGCCAGGAGACATTCCAGATGTCATTACTCAAAATTTCAATTTCACTTATTCAGGAAGTGATTGTACAAATTTGTAGAAGTTAAAAACAAGCAAGAGCTATTAACTGCCAAGGCAACACTTTTTGCTCAAGTAGGTCCTGAATTGGAGAACAGGGAGAGAAACACTGAGAAAGTTTGATGCCTGCTGGCACAGTTCTCCCATCTCTTCCCCAGGCATCCACTAGTGAATGTTATTTATCTTTACCAGGGAGGAGCACAAACACAGCGGCCTCCCCAGCCTTGCAGTGATACAGAAGCATTTCTTGCTTTGGGGGAAATGGCAGGTGTCAGCTCACCCGAGGACTAGGGACCAGACTCATTTCAGTAAAGTCCCTTTCTTCATCAGGGTATCACTTTTTCCACATAACAGGAAAGGGGTCGGGTTAGCAGGACTTTGGGTCAGTCCTGGCATGGCTATGTTCACTTTGTGAAGGTCACTTTTCCCTCTCGCCTGGCCATATCAGCAGATAAGCCCTGGGTGGGTGTAACTGGTGGAGTTATGCCTGGCAGGCAGTAGATCTGTGTTTCTCAGAGCAAACAAGCAGTAGCTCTACTGGAGACACGTTTGCCATGATGCCTGCAAAGAGGACGCTTTCAGAAATCAAATCCAACTTGATTAGAAGCTCTTCGGCTGGATCGAAAGGTGGGGAAGTACTAAGCTTTGGTGTTCCCTTTGGCTTAGAATAAATGAGAAAGGCAAATGAAATAAGGAAGAGAAAGCACAGTACAAATTTTACAAATGCCAAGTAGATTTCTTCCTGGAGAACATCTATGTCTCATGATAATACATTTCCTTTTATGTTTTCTTAGGCCATCACAAAGGCAACATTATGCTCATGTCTCATAAAACCATTCCTATTTTTTACTAGGAAATCATTTAATAACAGAAGTACATTTCTAAGGAGGGGGATGGCTCATTCATTCAGAAATACAGCCTGCAAACCTTCCTAATCTACAAAATCCCATAGCCTCTCACTGACTTGCTAGCCATCATGACAGATTGGCTACCATCTGCAATCCTGTGAAAGATGTGCCCTGCATCCCTTGGAAGGACAACAGTGGCGTTTAGAACAGCATATTCTCCCAATGCTGTAAGCAAAAACATAACATTGAAGAAAGAACAAGTAGCCAGGATCCTTGCTATATGCCACAAACACTGCAAATGGAACCCTAGATGGGCTCTTGGGAGGTATCAGGTCTAGTTTTTCATTGTTCCATTTGGTAGAATGCTGAAACAGTAGTAGAAGTTGGTAGCTTCATTTACAAGCAATTAGATCCATCAGAAAACCCAGTGAATAGTCTCTGCCTCCCTTGTTAGCAAGTCTGCTGTGTTTCCAACCAGCCGCTCAGCAGTGAAACTCAATGCCTAGAAGTGTATTAGGATCACCTAGCTTGAAACTGGTAACACAAGCTGAAAGCTTAACCTCTTCTCTGTGGTAGTTTTGATTTGCTGCTTTTTTTTCTTTTAATTTCTCTCAGCAGCATTGTTTCTAAGCAACATGAGAAAGCAGCTGTCCTGCATGAAGCCATAGCCTAATGTCCCCGGCACACAAACTGAGAGGCAGAGGCAAGAAAGGAACAGCAACATCAAGAGGGAATTCCTCCTCAGAAATACCTGAAGTCCGAGAGGCTCCAAACCCAGATCCTGAGGCCTATGGCAAGAGTTGACACAGGTAGAGCATGATTTCTTCTGTACATTTATGAGAGAGAGAATAGGGAACAATATTCGTTAACAGCTGTGTGTACCATGGAGCAGAGGAGTAGAGCATGCACTTTAATGTTACAATAAATTGGTGGGCCAGGTGCTGGCTTCTCTCTTTGCTGTAACTTCATCTCTTACATCCTGTCTTCTTCCCAGTCCATCCCCTCTTTCTACCACATAGATCTGATTAGCAGACATACAGTAGGGAGAGGAAGCCATTGTTAAGAAACTTGGAAGTGGCAGCGGGTCAACAGATTGCATTATATGAGAGAATATACATCTCTGATGGGGATGCAAGCAAGCTGCAAGCTGATGCTCAAGGCTGATGCTCATCTTAAATGGGCTCATTCTGTCCATTTCCCATTACCAAACTCTTTACCCTTACTTTCATTCTGTGCATGTTGTCTTCTTTCTTGATTAAATTTTTCACAGCTCCTATTTTAATCCTATCTTGGAAATGGTTTTGGATATATTTTTGTAGATGGTCTCCAAGTGTCCCACTCTCTTTACTTGTGATTAAGAGAATCACTGACAGAGATACTTTGTAGGATGCACTTTTCTCTCTCCTAGATCCATTGAGTTTATGTTACAATGACAAATAGAATATGGAAAGAAAACTCCTGAAGAAAGAGATTGAAAAACTCCTGTAAGTAGTAGCTGCCCACAATTTCTTTCACTGCACTGGAGATCGGCTTGTTTTCATTGCAAAGGGTTGTAAAACCTAGGTGGATGACAGATCTCAAACCTTAGTTTTCTCTTGCTGGAAAGTATGAACAAACTTTATTTGACATGCTCTTCATTTTGTTACATTCAGACTGCAGTGGGAGACCTGACTGCACAGGTGACAGTAGAGATGTGACAGCCCAGAACTTGCTCAGTGAGAGCAACCAGGGTGGTGCAGAGTTCCTCCCTTGCAATGCATCCAGGGCAGCTGCTATCTGTAAGGGGTCTCCTAGCTCATGCAGCAGCATCTCATGCTCTTCTATGCAGGATTTCCCAGCAGACAACTCCTAGGGGATGTAAGCAGTATTCCCTCTATTCCTCACAAGTGCTGTGTCCATCTGCCCTAGCAATGCTTGCATGGATCAGTAGTACTTAGTCTGAGGAAAGGTTACAGAATCAGGCCTCCCCTGAATGAGAAGGACAAGCACCCATGAAGCATCTCTTTCATTCTCTTGGCTGTACAGTGAAATTCTTCTGTTGAGTCCCCAGACTTTAAGTAATCGTTTCATATTTGCACTTCTTCCCCTATTTCGGAGTCTTTGGAGAAGATAGCAGCGGGGTTTGAGGGAAGCTGAGATTAGCAGAGATGCAAACAACAGCTTTCCTACTTGGGAACTGTTTGTGAGAGATCCTGCAGCAGATTCCTAGCCCTGAATCATAGTAAATTTAGCCTGGGTCTTGCACTAGCTTTAGAGTCATCTACTACATTTCTTATGCACTGGTTTGCTTAGAAGCAGCTGTAATTTAAAATTGTTTCCTTGCTTTAAGGAGAGATTATGTTGGCATCAGACTACGAGAAAAAGGATTTGATCCAGGAGGACAAAGACAGTCCACCTTTCTGGATGACATGGTAATCACCAGACTTCCTACTTCCTATCCTCTTTAACTGCAGGGCTACTGAGAACTCTGAAAGATGGCTGCTTGGTACAGCTAAATAACCTGTCCCTACAATGGTCAATAAAAGCCCATTACGGAAAAGAGTACCTAAAGAAATTGGCTGTGAATAGCATCCTGGTGTAGTGTATCCAAGATAATTAAAGATTTTGCTGATTTTTTAGCAAGGGAAAGCTCATTTGCAGAAGGCATTTGATACAGTTAAGTCAACTAAGCAGAGGTTATTCTTCACAAACCAAAGCTGTTTGTGCAAAAGAAAACAGTTGTCCTGTGTGTGTTTAAAATACCTCAGACCTCCTCAAGTATCTTACAACATATGAGGTACCCAGCGTAGTTACAGCTCACGTTTCCCTACATTACTCTGGTCTTTCTGTCTTCTGTCAAGCAATTACAGTCAAACAAACCACATAAGGTTCTTCTGTCTTTCTAGGTCCATTACAACTTAGCCCTCAGTGTTGCTTTGATGTGGTTAAGTGACTCAGATGCTCAGACGGCACTGTCAAGAGAGAAAATGTGAGTATTGGAAAGCCGAGGTCTTGCTGTTGCAGTGGGTTACACCAGTGTGAGGATGGAGTAAAAGCAGCAGTGAATTGAGCCCAGGACTACTTTTTGTATTTATAATACCAGGCTAATCATCTTCTTGTTCAAAACACCATACAGGAATTTTGCAGCTCGCAGCCAATACACATATCCCAGCCGAACTGAGAGAGAAGCTATGATATTATCTTCATATGCTGGAATACTAATGGTAAGAGGACAAGAAAGATGGCAGTATCTTTTATCCTATGGCAGACAGAATAGAAACAATCCCCGTACCTAGAATGTCTTTGTTCCTTGAAAGCACAGTATACAGGCAGTGCAAATATTACAAATTCCTCTCATTTTTATCAAGCAGCCATTTTGCTCAGCCTTAGAAAACAAAACAGGCAGTTTCAGTAGGTGGTTCTGTGCACGTGTACACATTACTTAACTTGTCTCAGCTAAGTGCAAAACGGCAAGCAAGTTTCAGGACCAGATCAATGGATTTGTACTAGCAATATGAAACAATACCAGGAGCTCATTTGAAAGCTGTTTCAGAGAAGGGGATATGAGTTTGATTTCATTCATTCACTTGAAAGAATACTACTTCTGAGAGCTGAACCTCTCTTCCAACCT
>VZRV01010656.1:0-30560 GCA_013398115.1 Falcunculus frontatus | reverse complement strand
ACAGCTCAGGCCAGGCCCCGCTGCCCAGCACCACCCAGCTCTGCTGCTCCATGGTGGGGCTTTGAGGCCAGAGCCTGGAAAATGTGTTCAGCACCTTTGAGTGCCGAGGCTGCTGGTGGGGAAACAAAGGAGAACTCCCAGGAGAGGCCATCAAAAACCAGCTGGGTCACAAATCAAAGCCTCCAGGACAGGGAGCAAAGGGAGAACAAAGGCACGGCCCCCAGAGCCATCAGGGATCTGCTCACTCGTGACCTTCCCCAGCCCTGAGGTGTCACCGAGCTCAATAATCACCCAAACAGGTGGAGCAGGTGGAAATTGAACCAGCCTGAGGTGTCCCAGGGGCTCCTAAGCAGTGATATAATGGAAGTCCCTGAAGGACAGAGCCTTCCTCTTCCTGTTCCTGCTCCTCTTCCCCTTGGAAATGCCCCTGGATCCCTGGCAGTGTCCAAGGCCAGGTTGGACATTGGGGCTTGGAGCAGCCTGGGATAGGTGTCCCTGCCATGGCAGGGGTGGAACAAGATGAATTTTAAGGTCCTTCCAACCCAAACTGCTCCATGATTTTATGCAAGAAAGACATTTGCTCCCAGAAGAAGTGACCGAGATCTCCCAGCCCCAGGGCACTGGGGAGCGAGTAGGGAAATGCTTTGATTTTGAGATTTTCAGAAATACGTGGGGAGAAAAAAAAGACATGGAAATGGGAGGTGCCATGATCCGGAAATGTTCTTTGCTTTGCCAAACTGGTTCCTCCTCTCCTGGTCAAGAGGAGTTTCAGTTGTGCCGGGACATGAATCCAAAGGGCACCGCAGGGAAGAGCTTCCCAATGAGTCTGGGAAACGGGGTGGCCCTGGGACAAGGCTGCTTCTGTGAGATCACCACCATGGATTTGCATCTGGAAGTCCACCAGGTGGAGCAGGCAGAAGAGAATTACCGGGACACAACATCTGCTGCATCCCAGGAGAACCTAAGAGAGCATCACATGGTGGCAATGAGGAGTTACGATACAAAAAGGAGAATTTGGGGGTTTTCCCGACTGGAATGTCCCAGCCACACAGAGTCTGGAATGTTTGGGTTGTGTGGTCTCTGCAGAAGCACCAGACTCTGACCTGAAGCCCTCCCTGAAGCAGGAGGGAGCTGGAGGCTGCTGGATCAGCAGCTCAGGACAAAGCACCACCGGAAGGGGAGGAGAGGACTAAGCCTGGCATCCTTCCCCATGTTCTTTGGGATTACCTTCACCTAGGAATGCTCTGGACTGCCTCGAGGAGGAGGTTTGGAGCACATGAACCTGCCTCTGTCCTTGCCTTGAATGCACCTGAGCTCCCCAAAAAGCTCTGCTGTCACCTTGACCTGGAGTTTATCCCGTGGAGGGTGGTCTGACCTTGCAAGCTCTAAAGCAAACCCAGCTCCAGGCCTCGTTCTGTTGGTGGAGATGATGCCAGAGAGACAAACTCCAGGTGGGAGCAGGAACTGGGGCAAGAGCCCTTCGTGGAATCCTGAAATGGAATCATGGGATGGTTTGGGGTGGAAGGGACCTTGGAGACCACCTAGTTCCAACCTCTGCCATGGAGAGATAGCTCCTGAGAGAAGAACCTGTGCAGGAGACCTGTGATGGGTTGGGAATGGTCCATGGACATCTACAGAACACAGGAACAGCACCAGCAGCTCCCGTGATAATGAACAAGAGCCCATCACCACCCTCTGGAGAGACCCTTCCAGCCCCTGGAACATCTCCCTCCAAGCCTGAGCACAACCACAGGCCCAACCAAACCAGCTCAGGCCACCGAAATCCTCCCAGGAATGCTCTCTCCAGCTGGCAGACTCCTGGAAGCAGCTTTCCTGCTTTCCTGCATGGTGCAATTGGAAGGGAGCTAAAAGTTGTTGAGGGAATTAAGGGTGGGGCCAAGGGGGAAGCGGCGTGTGGAGTCTGGATCCTTGGGAAACACATCCCAGGGCTGCGATCCCTGTCCCAACAGCTGGAGCAGGTGAAGGAAAACCCGGGAAGAGGGAAAGGAGCCAGGAACTCATCAGCTTCTGGTTGGTGCTGCCCAGGGGAGAAGGAAAGGAAGGGAGAAATGGTGAAATAATCCTGTCTCAAATCAAGGGAGAGCAGAACCTTCCCAAGAAAGTGGCTGTTCAGCCCAGTGTGGGGTCCAGGCTCCCTGCTCATCCCTTGGGAAGCGGCCCCAGGCCAACAGTCCCTGTTCAGGGATCACCTTGGGATGCACAGGTGAGGACTCTGCTGTGCTCCATGGCTGAGGGACCATCTCTGCACAGAGCATGGAATCATTGGGTTGGAAAAGTCCTGTGAGATCACCAAGTCCAACCATCCCCAGCACTGCCAGGCCACCACTGCCCCATGTCCCCAAGTGCCACATCCACAGGGCTTTGAAATCCCTCCAGGGATGGCGACTCCTCCTGGGCAGCTGTGCCAGTGGCCGACCACCCTTCCGGGGGAAGAATTTTTGCCTAAATCCAACCTAAACCTTCCCTGGCACCACTTGAGGCCATTTGCTCTGGTCCTGATAAGGAAATGAGACAGCAGAACTGAGCACTTGGTCTCATGGTGATCCTACTGGGGCTGGAAGTACAGTTTAGGATTTCCTTAGGCCTTTATTTCTTATCAAAGATGGGCTGGCAACTTCCACTGGAGTTCTGTGCAAGCTCTGAGTGCAGCCATGGCAGCAGCACCCTGCTGTCCCCAAATGTCACCTCCTCTCCCACCACTTCACCCTTCCAGGAGCAGCACGATGCTCTGGAAGGGTCACTCATTGTCCAGCCTCTGACAGGAACGAGTCCATCCTTACTGAGTGACCAACACTGGACACACGCCTCATTAAGCACCACCATCCTTCACCTGAAAGCCAGAATGGGGCTCAACTCATTCCCAAACACCTCAGATTTTCCCTCAAGTCCTGCTTGAAACATGTCAGTGTTCAACCACTCGCTGTCATGAAAATATCTGCTCAAATAAATCATTTATGGCCATTAAAGAAGCCCCCTGGAATCACCTCTTCATTTGAGGTCCACGTGGAGAACAAAGATACTCCTGCCTTCGTCAACAAAGCAAAGGCAAGAAGATAAGCCACAAGATAAACCAGGAGATAAACCAGAAGATAAGGCAGAAGATAAGCTGGGTCAGCACTCAGGAGAGGAACCTCAGATGAACCTCTTGGTGCTCCCGAAGCCACCAGCGGAGCAGGAGGAAACAACCTCCGAGGCACAGCTTGAATCCTCTGCAGTCTTTGGGAGACACTTCCCACTGAGCTTCCTGCCAGCCCTTCAGGACCTCGTGCCACTTCTTTGCTGAGAGGAGCTCCTTCCAAGCCCAGCCTCCATCCCAAGGGTTCCCAGACTCCCAGGAAACCGTTCCCCAGCCCCAGAAGCAAAGCAGAACTTCTCACTTCTCAAACATTTTTCCCCATGGCAGCTGGCAAATCCCTTCCCTGGCTTCTCATCCAACTTGGACAAAATTACTGCAGAGAATCCCTCCTGCTCCCCTCCCCCCCGTGCAAAGCAATCCCAAGGGAGGGATGGTTCCATGGGGACCCCCTGCTGGATTGCATCTGATTTCCCTCCTAAGTATGGAATGGGGAAGCGTCTCGAGGGCTATGGCGGTGACCTCCATACAGCTCTTTTGTCAAGTGCCATTTCATTAAAAAATCAGCCTTTTAACTGTGGACACATTTCAACCTCACCAAATCTGCTAATTATTGACAGTTGGTGAAGAGGAGATTTCACTTGTTCCTCCTGTTAAACTGCATCTAATTAGTAATTACTGGTTCACTGTCATCTTTACTGCAATAATCCCACTGCACATTGGCTCATTAACCTTTTGCTTTTCTAAAGCAGCCTGCCAACAAGATGAAGGCTAAAACAGATTGGAAAACAATAGCTCAGCCTTGGATTTTAGGCTGTTTATTCCCCTTGTCCTGGAGATCCAAAAGGAAGATTATTTTCAAGGAAAGGCTTTCGGCTGAAATCAGCCTCATTCCGGAAGACGCCTCAGTTTGCCCTGAGCAGCACCCAAAAAAAGCCCTTTAAACTTCCCCCAGGTGAGGGCAGGAGTGCTCAGGTGGTTGAAGGTTTCTCTGCCATTCTCCAGCTCCATTTCTCCATCTCCCACCCAGCTCTCTGCTTCTCTATCCCCCCGATCCCACTGGGCACGGGATATGACACGAGCTCCTCAAGGACGCTGCAGAAGGAACGATCTGGAGGAGCAGGGCCCACAGGGCAGAAAAGCAGCGGAGCAACCCCGTGGTTCTTTCTTCTGCTGCTACACTGAATTTCATTTGCACAAGTCCCATTTTCGGTTTGGAGCTGTCACAGCTGTTTCCATTGGCAGTGCATAGCTGAGTAGGAGTTGTCAGTGGGGATGCTGCAGGATTGGGAGAGGGAAGAGATTCCCCGGGGGGCATGGGAGGCAGTTGGAGGTTGTGGGCTAAATGCATTAACTACATGTTTCTCCTAAACTTAACAGCAGTGAATTACTCAATGCATATTGATGGGTTTAGGAACCAGAGTTAACGCTGTACTGGGATGACAAGAACGTTTCTCAGCAGCTCCAGCGTGAGTATTCCCAAGGATCCATGGTTTCATGGCTGATACGAGGGGTTTATTTTTGTAACGTTATCTTTCAAGCCCCATAATATCTAGAAACAAGCTGCGATTCTGGAGCACCGTTGCAGAAATCCAAGTGGAATTTCATCCTTACAAAACCCAGGGCTTTGCTAGGCTGGGTATGGACCCAAAAGAGGCTCAGGGTGCATCAACCTCCCCAGCACGTGGAGGTTGTTCATCTCCAGAGTTCCATTTCCCTGACACTGGTGCCTCTGTTTGCAGCCAGGGCTGAGCTCTGCTTCCACTGGAGTTGTTGTAACACAGGAATAACTCTGGAACAGCTACAGCTGATGTGCCAAAGGTGGCTGCATTTATCCAAATTTATTAAACCTATTGCAAGGCTTCAGTTCTGCTGGAAAACCAGCTGAGAGTTTGAGCCCCTTTAGGAGAGAGGATCAAAGGTGGCCACGCAAACTCCTGGCCCAAAATAACCACTCAATGACACCTCAGCCTCTGTGTTTGCTCCCTGACTTAAGAAAAGTTGTGAATGTGTGATTAAGGGCAGGATTTGGCTCATTCACAATTTCTACAGGATTTGCTGCTCAGACCACAGCCATGGTTTTGGAACAGAACCTGTCTCTTACACCTTGTTGTTGATTTGCTCCCTGTAGTGCTCGGTACCACAGCGTGGTCCCATCCTGGTGTGTCCATGACTGAGGCCATGGGAAAAGCAAAGACATTTCCACCTGCACAGAGATGATGTTTAAACACCTCTAAATTCCTTATCTGACAAGGCAGAACCATGGAATCATTCAGGTTGGAAAAGACCTCCAAGGTCATCGAGCCCAACCGCTGAAGTTCATGGTCTGGTGAGGAGTGCCCAGGAACTCACAGGTTTTGGGAAACACTCCCTGCAAGGAGACTTGGATTTCCCATCCCAGGCTGTGAAGAAATGGATCCGGAGAGATTATTCCAGGTAAATCTCTCCCTTTGCTCACTTGAGCAACCCCACAGAAACCTCCAAAGAGATTCTGGAGAATGGGGAGAACGTCCTTTATAAACACTGACACACATTCATGAAATGGGAAAACAGGGTGTGTTCCCCTGGAGAAGGGAAGGCTCCAGGGAGAGCTCCGAGCCCCTTGCAGGGCCTCAAGGGGCTCCAGGAGAGCTGGAGAGGGACTGGGGCCAAGGCATGGAGGGACAGGAGCCGGGGAATGGCTTCCCAGTGGGCAAGGGGAGCTTGGGGGGGGATGTTGGGAAGGAATTGGTGTGTGTGAGGGTGGGGAGGGGCTGGTCTGGAATTGCCAGAGCAGCTGAGGCTGTCCCTGGATCCCTGGCAGTGTCCAAGGCCAGGTTGGACACTGGGGCTTGGAGCAGCCTGGGATAGTGGGAGGTGCCCCTGCCCATGGCAGGGGAGGAATGGGATGAGCTTTAAGCCCCCGCCCAGTCCAAACCAGTCTGGGATTCTAAGACTGACCAGCCCCAGCTGCCTGTGGAGCACCTGATCCCGTGGTGTGAGCAGATGTGGACCCAGCTGTGTGAGGGGGTCTCAGTGCCGTGGGGCAGAGCTGGGATCCCAGCAGGCAGAGCTCCAGCAGGCTCTGGGAGGGTTTCTTTCCCCTGACACGGCGCGTGGGCAGCACTCGTCATCCTGTCTGATCCCTAATCAGCGCTGATTCATGTTTACACTGCTGAGAACATCTCAGCTGCCTTCAGAAGGTCACTCCCAGCGACGCCGTCGTTCCAGGATTGCCTGGTGCCTGCAATCCAAATATCCTTTCAGGCAAACCAGATCTGAGTTTTCCCTGTGGGTTAGAATTCATTCAGCTGCTAAAATCAACGTGGTTTTTCCCTGCTGGAATATCAGACACTGCACAGGAGAAATTATCAGTCACCCAGGAAGCCACAATTCCAGTGGGAGGTGTCCCTGGTCATGGCATGGA
This sequence comes from Falcunculus frontatus, assembly GCA_013398115.1. Lineage (NCBI taxonomy): Eukaryota > Metazoa > Chordata > Aves > Passeriformes > Falcunculus > Falcunculus frontatus. The sequence goes on along the minus strand of VZRV01010656.1, from coordinate 24,060 downwards.
ACAAGAGGGTCTTTACGGTCCCTTCCAACCCAAACCATTCCAGAATTCCAGGATTTTGGGGCAACAGTGGCAATGTCACCTTTGGGATAAATGAGGTTGGTGGCACCTGCTGTGGTCTTGCTTCCCCGATTATCCTGAAAGGAGACCTCTCAGGAAAGGCCACGGCCACCTCCTGGTGGTGCAGCTGCCTTTCCTGGAAATAGGGAGGAAATTGGAAATTTCCAGGAGGATTGCACCAGGGAAGGTTTAGATTGGATATTAGGAGGGAATTCTTCATGGAAAGGGTGGTCAGGCACTGGAACAGGGGTGGAGTCCCCATCCCTGGAGGGATTTCAAAACCCTGTGGATGTGGCACTTGGGGACACGGGGCAGTGGTGGCCCTGGCAGTGCTGGAGGAACAGTTGGACTGGATGATCACAGAGGGCTTTTCCAGCCTTAAAAACTCTCTGACTCTCTGGAAAAGAAGCAGAAGGGATGCTCCGTGCCTGAGTCTCCTTCCCACAGGGAGGTTGGACATGCTCCAGGCTCTACCTTGAGCAGGTGCAAGACCTGGCAATGCTCCTCAGCCTTTCCCAAGCAGAACCTCGGAGCAGAATTTGGGATCAGAGCACAGAGCCAATGGCCAGGGAGCCGAGGCTGAGCTCCTGCCAGAAGGACCACCAGGCTCTGGGGATGCACGGAGCCTTGGAGAGGCAGGGGAATCACATTGCTCCTGCAAGTGGGGCTTGTGCAGCTTCTGACTGCAACGCTGTGTCTGCTCCTGATGGAAGGGCTCCAAAAACGATGTTGACTAATTAGAAAAAGTTTAAGGAAGAGCCATATGAATCATTAAAGCTTCAGCAAACACGTCTTTTAGCAAGAGACTCTAAGACTGAGATAAATTCAGGTTCTTAGAGAGAAGGGACGGTTTTCTCTCAGCCTGGAGACAGCAAGAAGGACAACACAGAATTCCCAACGTGTTTGTCAGTCAGCACACGAGTGTACAGCAAGATTCCCTGGCTGGAAGTCGTGGATGAACCCATCCAGACTGGAAAAACATGAATTAACCTGCAGACAGGGATACAAACTCCTGAGCAGCCCTTCCAGCTGATAGGAAAAGAGCCACAGCAGAATCCTTGTTGGACAGAGGTTTTATCCCTTAGGAATAGAGACCTTCTCTGGAAGTGCACAGTTTCACAACTAGGAAAAGCTCCAATCACCAGAATGAATGACTTATAAATAAATCCACCCGAGCAATTTGTTCAAATAAATTGGCCTGAGTGATTTCATTGGTCATTCCCCATTTCCTTGGCTGGTTTTCCTTTGTTCACCACGAGGCTGGGTCTTCCCAGGAGATGAAAAAGGAAAAGCCCTCAGAGAAGCTTTGGGAAAGAACATCCACCTCAAATGGATGGTCCAGGCTCTTGGCTTCATGGACAGAGCTTGGATTCAATATTTTAACTCCAAGGAGCCCCCACTGTGAGGGAGAGGGGCCTTCACCTGCCCGGTGAAGCTGCACTGTTCTTGATGCCTTAGGTTTTAACTTTTATATTTTCAAATTCTGTACTGCTCAGAGTGTAACTCTGAAGTTCCTTGGAGCCTGTAATTCCTGCTCTCTCGTACTGGGCAGACATAACAAAGCCTCTCCAGGCTTTGCCTTCAAGGACAGCCAGGCTGTTTTTAGGCCCAAAATGTGCAAACTAAAGATTCTAAGGGGGGCAAGCTGAGGGGAGTTACATCGTTAAACTGAGGCTTTAATTGGAGAATGAACCCTGATATGCAAATGATCCAAACCTATAAAAGTGTGAAGAACTCGTGACCCGGGGTCCATCTTGGGGTCCAATTTTTGGAAGCAGCCTCTGGCTCCCCCAGGGTGTACCTTGAAGGCCCTTCAAATAAATACCTGTCTTTATTCCCTTCCTCTTGTCTAGCCTCTGTTTCTAGGTGGCTGCAGGAGGCATCATTCTCATGGGGAATACTGAAACCAGCTCCATCCAGGAATGGAGGAGGACCCACAGGAACAGGACTGATATCCAGGAGGGCAAAGAGGCCGTGGTTTGTACCCCCTGTGAGACCCTCAGCAGTGACTGGACACACACTGACCTCGGACATCTGCGGGAAGAGGCTGATGGCCAGGGGCAGGGCCAGGCCAAAGGCAGCGAGGCACACGAGGCTTTGGACCGGGAGAACCATCCGGGGACGGGACCTCAGGAGCGACGTTCTGCAAGGGAGAGGCTTGGTTAGAGAACTCCATGGACAGGGGAGTGCAGGACATCATCAGATGGACACTGGTGCTCACCTGGGCCCGCTGGCCTCCCTCTCCTCACTGGGGTCAGGCCCTTCAGAGAATCATGGAATGGACGGGGGGGAAAGAGCCTTAAAGATGATCCAATCCCACCCCGTGCCATGGGCAGGGACTCCTCGCACCATCCCAGGGTGCTCCAAGCCCTGTCCAGCCTGGCCTTGGACACTCCCAGTGGACACCTCTTTTTTAGCAGGTCATCGCCAGCTTCACCCACACACAGCCCCCAGTTCCACCCATCCCACCCCGGGGGGAGGTGACCTGGCCACAGGTGTCACCTGCAGCAAGCTGGAGCTGATGCCCAGGGGGCAGAGGGAAATCAGGGCCCTGAGAGACACTGGGAGCTCTGGGAGCTTTGGAAAAGGCACTGGAAAAGGCACACACGGCTTCATCGACAGGGTAATGAAGCTGTAAACTTGACAGTCCCTTAATTTGTTAAAAATCCAACATCTGCAGTGGGTGACGGGGATGTTTTAACAGTTGCTGTTCCCAGGGGACTTTTATGGGTTCAAGACTTGTTAACAGCAAACACCTAAAGATACCTGCAAGGTCAGGGTCTCACAATGACCCAAAACGGACCCTTCTGATTGAATTAACACCGGAAAACTGGGACAACATTTGGCTGATAGAAGCTGGTACATTAAATATATTCCAGGAGACAGGGCCTCAGGCAGTTTAGCAGTGTTAAAGAGGAAAATACAACTCTCGAGGGATTTATTCTGGAGCCATTTACAAAAAGGATCCCTATCACTCAAGTGAAAAAGTGGGATTATAAACCAACAGCTTGACAGTGAGTTTTGTTGGGATGTTCAGTGTGTATGAGCAATGTGGAGAGGGAGTGGATTTGCTGCTGGCTTATTTAGGACCCAGGGAACAGCTGGAGCTGGGCCAGGGAGGTTTAGGCAGAGATCAGGGGAAGGTTCTTCCCCCAGAGGGTGCTGGGCACTGCCCAGGCTCCCCAGGGAATGGGCACGGCCCCGAGGCTGCCAGAGCTCCAGGAGCGTTTGGGCAGCGCTGCCAGGGATGCCCAGGGTGGGATTGTTGGGGTGTCTGTGCAGGGCTGGGGATGGACTGGATGATCCCAGCTCAGGATATTCCATGACTCCACGATCTCCTGGTTAAAGCCCTCCCTCTGGGGCGCTCCTTTGGGGAGGGAAGGTACCAGAGGTGACACCAAGCCCTGAACGTCCCTGTGGTGCCATCACTGGGATGAAACCATTCCCAATCCGTGGTGCACCATTCCCAGGTGCCAGCCAGCCCTTCCCAGCCCAGGGCTGTCCCTGCCCTGCCTTGGCACAGCCACCCTGGGATTGCAGCCAGGTCGGAGCCCAGATCACCCCAGCCCCTTGCTCCACATCCAGTGCTGGCTCCAAACGCACCTGGGGGTGCCCATGAGTGGGAATTCACCCCCTGCTCCTGTCTGGGCACACTCAGCCTCCTCGCCTTGCTGAGAGCTGCCTTCATCTCAGGAGCTTGGGGGACGTGGGGAGGGCAAACACTCGAGAGTTTAACTCCTCCAGCATCGCAGCTCCTCGCTAATAAGCTCTCGAGACGGAGTTGATCCTATCAATTTGTGCTGTGAAAGTCAAGCTTCTGTTCTCCAACACTGAGCTGCTTTGTGCTGCACTGAGCACAGCTGAATCTCAGATTCTCTCAGAGAAGCCTGCAAGGCTTTGTCCAAGCAGGAGAGGTTTCCTCTCCAAACAGGAATGGTCACCTGTCCAAGCAGGAAAGGTCACCTGCTCCACACCCTTTAACACCTGCCCTGTTCCAGGACTGCCCTGGATGAGCTGGGATTATCCCTGGGATGCACAGGGGCAGCTCCTGGAGCTGGTTTTTCTCCCGCTGAAGCTGCTGTGATCTGTGAGAGCCCTCGCTGGGATGATCCCAGGAGCAGCATCCTCCAGGCCTCCCCAGGGTTCAGTTTACAGCCAAGGCATCGCTGCTGACACCACCCCTGATATCTTAATTTGGAGCTGCACCCTCTGTAATTACTGCCCTGCTGGGGACCTGATAATCACCCAAGGCAAACCTCAACCAATTTAAAATGATCCCGGGTCCAGCCCCTAGGTGTGACTTCCAGGGGTGCTTCCAACTCAGGCCAGTTCAAATTACAAGGGCCGACCTCCTAATTAGGAAGAGTTATGGCTTGATTTAAAAAGGAGAGCAGACTAATTAACACATGTAGTGTAATGTCTTAATTGGGATTCAGATTGGAGAATTTGTGTGGTTCAGAATAAATGACTCATAATTAGTCAAGAGGTCCAGTTTTCTTCTGTCCCTGGGATCCCTGCTCCCGACACCGAGCTCGGAAGGATGGGAAGTTAAATATTGCATTTTGTGAGCTGTCAGCTGCAATGCAAATCCCTCTTTTCACCCATTAACCCCCCGATGGAAGGGAATGATGAGGAGCTTCCAAAGGGTTTCACTGCGGAGGATCAGCGCAGATTAAAAATAAATAGAATTAATATCCACGTGGGGAAGGGGGATTTCATTTACAACAGTGCCCTGTGTGCTCGGCCAAAGGTTGGGTCAGGAAACGGGGAGGTCTGGACCTTCAGAGCCCCCTGACAGCCCAGCTCTGGCAGCTTCTGGAGCCTGACAAATCCTGGGATGAGTGAGGTTGGGAGGGAGGTCACCCAGCCCAAGCTCCCTGCTCAGGCAGGGTCCCCTGGAGCACAGAATTCAGGGTTGTGTCCAGATGGATTCTGAGTATCTCAAAAGATACTCAAAAAAAGAGATACGAACATTGGATTACTGAACATCTCCAGAGATGTTCAAAAAGCAGGTGAAGGAGCCTGATTCACCCACAAGAGCAAACCCCATCCCACCCCACTGTAACCCTGCAGAGGTACTGGTGCTGTTCCACAGGAGAACGGGAGTTTTAGAGACTTCACCCCACACCCAGGGCAGGAGCAGCTTTGGAATTAAACCCTGGCTCAGGTAACTCAACAAGGAATTGGAAAGTTTGCACCAAGAGGTCTCACACTGGAAAGCTGCAGGAGGACAAGAGAACCACGGAATCATGAAATGGTTGGGGTTGGGAGGGACCTTAAAGCCCATCAGGGGACACCTTCCACTGTCCCAGGGTGCACCCAGCTCTGTCCAGCCTGGCCTTGGGCACTGCCAGGGATCCAGGGGCAGCCACAGCTGCTCTGGGCACCCTGTGCCAGGGCCTTACACCCTCACAGGGAACAATTCCTCCCTCAGATCTGATCTAAACCTCTGCTCCCTCAGCTTGAGACCATCTCCCCTTGTCCTTTCCCTCCCTGCTCTTGGGAAAAATCCCTCTCCAGCCTTTTTTAAACCCCCCCTTAATAAGTTTATTTTACTGTCCTCAGTTTTCAAAGCCAACATTTTTGGTGTCTCATCAGCAGAACTGATCCACGTTTCTCCCCTGACCTTTGGATGGCAAAGAACAGGAATTTTTGCAACGCTTCCCTCCTCCTCTCCCTCTTTTTCTTCAAGCTTCGTTCCTTTACCCCTTCAAACCCCCTAATGCCTCTTCCTGCTGCAATTTCCCTTCACAAATTTTGCTGAGAGGACACTGAAAGAGGCAGGAAGACGCTGGGAAGGCTGAGGCTGAGTGCTGAGGGATGCACCTCAGGCAGCCGAGCCCACGGCTGCCGCCTCCCCGGTGTCCGTAGGTACAAACACGCACAGACAGTGCATCTGCTGCGCAGAGACAGAGTGTTGTAGCTCTTGTAAATACACCTTCATTCAACTTTCATCACATTGTTCATTAGTGGTTTAAATTTTGCATAATTTGGCAGCTGCCTCTGGCGTTTTTCAGGAGGTGCTGTAATTTATTCCATATGGGAGTCAGGCGCTGCACTCCGAAGGAGTTATCGGGTGCAGTGAACCAGGGCTGTATTTGTCGGGGAGGAGGTGTCAGATGCTAAACTAAACATGACAGGAGTGAACCCAAGTCTCCCAGCTGACAGATTCTGTGGGGTTTCTGTGGTGTTTGCTATAAACAGGTTCAGAGGCAGCGCAGACACCGCGAGACGCCGGCGCCGCCGCGGGGCACGGGGAGCACCGGGGCTGGAGCTGGGGGGATCCCGAGGGATCCCAAACTCTTCAGAACACCCCTCTGACGTGCCAAGAAGGCTGGGATGCCCCATGCTGCTGAGACCCTCACAGAGCCTGCCAGGTCTCTCTGCTCAGATCCCGAGCTTTTCTCGCTCATTTTGGGTCATTTTGGGAAATCGGAGCTCTGCCAGCGACCAGCAGCTCTGCTGTCCCACCCAGCCAGGTCCCACCTCCCAGCTCCAGCCCTGTGCCCCTCCAGAGGACACAGCAGATGCAGAACGAGGGAGGTTGGGGGGTTTTTGTGCTTGATTGACACCATTAAAGGAGCAGTTTCTGTGTTTACTCCGGGAACAGCCCCAGCACTGAAGGTGTCACTGCTGGCAGCTGCTGAGCCCAAACAAACTTCACCGAGGGCTGAGCTGGACGGGGACTCTGAGGGAAAAGCACCTGTGGGAACACCCTGCACTCAGTGACAGGGGAATAGCTCCAGGAAAAGTCCATGGACAGCAGGGCCAGGAGGGCCTCCTGCCTCAGCCACACTTCTGCAGAGCCAAACATGGTTCAGTCTGACAAAAATGCCCTTCCAGCACCACAAAGCACTGGCCAGCCCCCAAGAAAATCCATTTTCCCTCGTGCCACTGATTTAGCTCAGCCAGAGCAGCTCTGCAGCGTGATCCAGCCTGGGAGAACCCTGATTTCGTGGGATTTACAGGAAAACAGCCCTAGGAACATGCTCAGCTGCTTGAGGATGATTTGGAGATGAAGAAGAGCAGGAACGCTCCTCTCCTATGGACACAACTGTTCTGCTCCCGTTTCTCCCTCAGCTCCTGCCCATTGCCAGCAGTTCCAGCTTTGTCTCTTCCACAGACCCTGCCCAGCCAGCTCCAAGCCCTTCTCCCGTGCATCCTGACATTCCCCAGCTCTTGGAACCTTCTCAGCCCTGCTCTGTGCTTCAGACCCTCTGAAAGGTCTTCTCTGAGGGGCACAGAGGAGGTTTAAAATGAGGATGTAAGAAGAGCTCAGGTTCTTCAGTCTCCACTCAGAGATCCCCCAAAGTGTCCCCAGCAGATGCTGGTGATGGACTGAGCTTCTCCAGCTCTTGGTCAGACCACAGGAGCCAAAAATTCGGGCTGTCCCACCACAGAGCTCAGGCTGAGGCTGCACTTAGACCTGGATTGTCCCACAAAAACCAGGATGGGCTCTGCAAGGAGCAGGGACCTGGGATGGTGGCTGGGAGCAAACGGCTCCATCTCCCAAATTTCATCATAACAACCCAACAAAGGAGTGTCTGAATAAAGGGAAATAGGGATGAAGAGCCCAACTTCCTGCAGTGGATGCAACTGTCCCCACACCTGTGTGACACGGAGGCACCAAAGAATTCCCACCGCCAGCTCCGTGCCACGGAAGAGTCGCCCTCATCCCACAGACGCGGCCAAACCAATACTTTTCCGTATCAAAGTTGCCAGCACAGATATTATTTATAAAACTTCAATGAGAATACATCTGCACAAAATAACTGACACCGTGTTCCCTGCATGGCATATGCAGGCTGAAAATAAACATTGATTCTATATGTTCCCTGCTCCAACAGAGCGTCCAAGCAGCAGGAAATGCATGAAACATGGGGAAAGAATGGGAGCGCGGCAGTGGGAGGGAACATGGAATTACTTGGAGAGCAGAGAAGGCGGCCCCGGGAGTTAAAATACACAGCAGGCAGAGAGACGAGAGGAGCCAAGAGAGCTGAAAAAAATGGCACAAGAGACGGGAGAGGCAGCTGGGGGAGTTAAAACATGCAGATGGAGAGATGGCTGGGAGAGAGGAAAGACCTGGATCCGAGCGGAGAGACGCCACCGGGAACTGGCCACTTAAAATAAACTTTGGGAGCAGCGAGGAAGGGAGAATTCCTGGGATCTGAAACCGCTGCTGGGAGCAGGGGCTGGGTCCTGGAGGGGTGTGAGTCCCACCCAGCTGAGCACCATCACCCACCTGCACTCGGGATCACACCGGGCATGGGAATTGTCCTCTCCTTCCCACATCCCAAATGTAAATTCATTGGAGGAATCACTGCCCTCTTTCCCCACATTCCCAAATATAAATCCATTGGAGGAATCATCCCCTCCTTCCCACAATCCCAAATTCAAATGACTTGGAGGAATCATCCCCTCCTTCCTCAAAATCATAAACACAAATCCTTTGGAGGAATCATCCCTTCCTTCCCACAATCCCAAATGCAAATCCTTTGGAGGAATCATCCCCTCCTTTCTCAAAATCACAAACACAAATCCATTGGAGGAATCATCCCCTTCCTTCCCACTATCCCAAATGCAAATCCTTTGGAGGAATCATCCCCTTCCTTCCCACAATCCCAAATTCAAATGACTTGGAGGAATCATCCCCTCCTTTCTCAAAATCACAAACATAAATCCATTGGAGGAATCATTCCCTTCCTTCCCACAATCCCAAATGTAAATCCATTGGAGGAATCATCCCCTCCTTCCTCAAAATCATAAACACAAATCCTTTGGAGGAATCATCCCCTTCCTTCCCACAATCCCAAATTCAAATGACTTGGAGGAATCATCCCCTCCTTTCTCAAAATCACAAACACAAATCCATTGGAGGAATCATCCCCTTCCTTCCCACAATCCCAAACACAAATCCATTGGAGGAATCATCCCCTTCCTTCCCATATCCCAAACACAAATCCATTGGAGGATCCAGGTTGTGACTCCTGATTCCAGCTCTCCAGCTCTGAATAATGAGTGCCACGTCCATCCTTCCCATTTATAGCCCCCATAGGGATTTCCATCAATAAATGGGTAATGCCTGCCTGGGTCTCACCCCCATTAAAAACGCCCTCCTCAAACTCAAATCCTACTAAATCAAACAAGCTACACTTTTCCCCAAATGCTCCAAAGCTTTTTTTCCCCCAAATGAGTTTTCACCTCTGCCCAAAGCCTCTGGGAACCAGTTTTAAGATCTGTGAGTTGAGTTCAGATCCCCCAGGCACGGCCAGGGACATTCCCCGTGTCCCAGGGGTGCTCCAGAGGTGCCACCACCTCCGGCAGCGTGGCCAAGCCACACCTCACTCCCCATCCCAGCTGTTTCTCACTCCCAGCCTTCCAGGAATCCAAGGATATTTGGTGGAAAAGGAAGCAGGCACAAAGCTCCGGGGAGAATTCAGGCAGGCAAAAGCAGGGCCCGGATATTTTTATAGCCACGGAGCAAGAAGGAAAATTTTCTCTCCCAAACGTGAATGAAATCTTTCAATTAGTTAAAATGACGATTTTTTTTGAGGGCAATCTCCTGTAAATCCACAGATAAAATCAGTTTTAGTAAGGCCTGCACTGAGCACAGGTGCATTTAGCAAAACTCCCATCAATCCAAGGATTTATGATGCCCCTGAGGACAAAGAAATGCTTTATTGGTGTTATTTTGCTCCAAAGAAGGATGGAGCAAATTTCACCATTGGTTTTACTCTGCCCCCAGGTGCCAGCCCCATTTTACTGTCAGGTTTATTTCAGCTCAGGGATGCCCCAGGATGGGCCCTCAGTGAGTCCTGCTGGAGGCATTTAAAATAATAAATTAATAATTCAGAGAGGAGTTTGTAACAAATTTCTCCGAATTTTTTGCCCATGAAGGATTTTATCTGTGGATACCCAGCAAAGGTCTTGGGAAGCAATAAAATCATTTGTCCCAGGTATTGATCTTTTTTGGGATGGTTGAATGGGAACCAGTTAAAGCAGTGGGAACACACAAAACCACCTCAGTTCTTACACACAACCTGGAGTAAGCCCTGAGTAAATTACTCCAGAGTAAGGCACAGCCACTCCCAAGCCCATTCCCAGCAGATCCCACAGGTAAATCATGGCTTGGGCACCATGTGGGTGACGAAGGGACTGGGAGCAGGGAAGAGGCTGCAGAGATTTTGTCCAGAAGGAGAATGAACTAAAACTCAAATGTTTTGTACAAAATTAGGGGCGTGGAATCTGCCCCTTGCTGGAATTAGATGGTCTTTAAGGTCTCTTCCTACCCAAACAATTCCATGATTCCATGGATCACCTCTGGCCGAACACCAACAGAGCCCTTTTAATCTCTGATGTTTGCTGAGTGGAGAACTGAAAATCATGGACAGTTTTCCATGGATTCCAGGGGGTTTTGTCTCACCCTGACCTTGCCCAATGGATTACTCAAACTGCTGCGGTGCCAAGAATTAAAATAACCACATCAATATGAAACTTTGACAAGCTGGACATTGGTCCAAGAGAATGGAATGTGGAAATTTAAAAAGCAAAAAAATAAATTTGGTGGCTGAAATTTGAGGGGAAACTTCTGGCTGTGCACAACTCCCTGAGAGGAGGGAGCAGCTGGGGGGGGTCGGGCTCTGCTCGCAGGGAACAGGGACAGGAGGAGAGGGAACAGCACCAGGGAAGGTTTAGGTTGGATTTGGGGAAAACTCCTTCAGGGCAAGGGTTGTTAAGCATCAAAAGGAGCTGCCCAGGGCAGGGGTGGAGCCCCCATCCCTGCAGGGATTTCAAAGCCCTGTGGATGTGGCCCTTGGGGACACGGGGCAGTGCTGGGGGTGGTTGGATTCGATGACCCTGGAGGACCTTTCCAACCCGAACCATTCCATGATTCCATAAAATATCAATGCCCGACACCCACTGAGGACCTTTCCCCTCGGGAATTCCCCCTTCCCCTCTGGCAGACTCACTTCTCCAGCACGGACATGATGATCGGAGGTAGAACCAGTATAGGCATGGGCAGGACCACCCTGGTCAGGGCTGTTTCCAGCAGGGCCTGTGGAGCAAAGACAAACAAACACATCCACACATCCCAAACACGCCCAGGATGGACCTGCCAGGCTCGGGAACGGCTCTGCTGGGTTATTTCTGGGAATGGAGGGATCAGCAGGCACTTCCAGCTTTGGCAGCAGCTCTTTGGTCACAACGTTCCGGGTCATGAACCCAGCAGAACAAACAGAGACACCAAGAGCTTCCCTGATTCCACCTGATGTGACCAAAAGTGTCCAAACACCCCAGAACATTCCTACACACACCTGAGAGGGCTGACTGTGGGGAGGAGGGGAGGTGGGACAGCTGCCTGGAGATGTAGGGGAAATGTTGTGGGGGAAATGTGGGGGAAATGTTGGAGGAGAAATGTTAGAGGGGAAATGTTATAGGGGAAATGTTGGAGGAGAAATGTTGTAGGGGAAATGTGGGAGAAATGTTGTAGGGGAAATGTTGTAGGGGAAATGTTGTAGGGGAAATGTTGTAGGGGAAATGTTGTAGGGGAAATGTTGGAGGAGAAATGTTGGAGGAGAAATGTTGGAGGGGAAATGTTGGAGGAGAAATGTTGTAGGGGAAATGTGGGGGAAATGTTGGAGGAGAAATGTTGGAGGGGAAATGTTGTAGGGGAAATGTTGTAGGGGAAATGTTGGAGGAGAAATGTTGGAGGGGAAATGTTGCAGGGGAGATGTTGGAGGAGAAATGTTGGAGGGCGAATGTTGGAGGGGAAATGTTGCAGGGGAAATGCTGCAGGGGAAATGTGGGGGAAATGTGGAGGAAATGTTGTAGGGGAAATGTGGGGGAAATGTTGGAGGGGAAATGTTGTAGTGGAAATGTTGGAGGGGAAATGTGGGGGAAATGTTGGAGGGGAAATGTTGCAGGAGAGATGTTGGAGGGGAAATGTTGGAGGGGAGATGTAGGGAAGATGTCATAGGGAAAATATTGTAGGGGAAACGTTGGAGGGGAAATGTCATAGGGGAAATGTAGCAGAAATGTTATAGGGGAAATGTCATAGGGAAAATGTCGCAGGGAAAATGTCGTAGGGGAAATGTCACAGGGGAAATATCCCACCATGGGCTTGGCAGCAGCTTCAACCCTCCCTCCCTCAGCCGAGTGCTGATTCCAGCCCTGTGCTGGGGGAGGGCAGCACCTCACTGCTGCTCCAGGGACTGCTTTTAATCCCTGCTGGGTCCTTGCAGGGCACTGGGACACACGGGGCTCTTCTCCCCAAGGAAAACCCCAACCACAGAGCTGCAGCTGGGCCTCCACTGATCCTTCCTTCCTGGCCAGGCTCACCAGAGGGAGCAAAGAGCAGCAGGATCTGGATTTATTGAGGCCCAGAGATGTTCCAGGGCCTCAAGGGGCTCCAGGAGAGCTGGAGAGGGACTGAGGCCAAGGCATGGAGGGACAGGAGCCAGGGAATGGCTTCCCAGTGGGAAAGGGGAGCTTGGGGTGGGATGTTGGGAGGGAATTCCTGGGAATGGAATTGCCAGAGCAGCTGTGGCTGTCCCTGGATCCCTGGCAGTGCCCAAGGCCAGGTTGGGATGGGGCTTGGAGCAGCCTGGGACAGTGGGAGCTGTCCCTGCCCATGGCAGGGGTGGCACTGGGTGGGATTTAAGGTCCCTTCCCACCCAAACCATTCCAGGATTTTATGTCCCAGGAACACCCACGTCACAACAAACCCTCAGAGAGGGACAGAGGTGTCACACTGAGGATCTGCCACATCTCACATGACAAAAGCCAGGATTAACCTGCTCAGGAAGAAGCACTGGGACTGGGGCACAGCTGAGCAGAAGTTCCCAGAACTCCCAAATTTTCTGTTTGAGCTCCACCTACATCGCTCTCACAGCACCTTCACTTTTAATCTTTATTTTCTCTTTCAGCCATCAGGGTGGAGAGGGGAAAGCAGGTCCTGGAGCCAGCTAAGGGAAGTGAGGAAAACTGGCTCCAAGGAGAGTCTCTGAGCCCTTCAACAGATTGTTTGAATCCCCCTGTTAAACAACAATATGGAGAGACATCAGAGATCCCCCAGCTCCTGCCGAGGACTGCAGAGCTGTACATTAATTGCTGTCTCTGGAGTGCCTCAGGAGCCTTGGACAGAAGGAGGGAGGGAAATGCCAGCATTATATTATTAACTCCTGTGCCTGGGCGTGTGCTGGGTACAGCTCCACGTCTCAGCCAGAGCCCACTTGGAAACAACAGCTCAGGAGGATGCTCAGGAGGCTCCGAGGGATGCAGAGGGAACAGCTCCAGGCAGATGGCACGGGTGGGTTACAGGGAAAGGAAACCAGGGGCTAACGAGGGTACAAACACCTGGCTGCCCCCAGCCAGCCCGGGGTGCCAGCTTTAATGCAGCTTTGGCAGGGGAAGGGCTGAAAACTGCTCAGCTCAGAGCCCGAGGCCTCCTCGTTTGGGAAAAGGTGTGAGGGATCTCTGCTGGGTATTCCACAAGGAATCCCCAGGGAAGCATCAGGGATCTTCCCAGTGTCAATCTGTGGCCCTCGAAATCTTCAGGGCCAGCCCCCAAATTTCCCTGCACCACACGAATCCTCTGGAATGCTGATCTCCTCCGTTCCCAGCTCTTTAAGCCATGGATTCCAGTGGCTGTGGGATGTGTGGAGCCTGGAATCAGCCGTGTCCCAGCTCACCCAGCACCTCAGGTACTCACGTGTTTGGCAGCAACTCTGGAGGAGCCGACGATGTTCCCGTTGCTGTCCAACACATCAATTCCTTCTTCCAGCTCCGTGTGCCTCATCAGGACAACGTTGCAGATGTTGGCACTGGCTGAGGAGGAGAAAAGCAGAAGGATCAGCCCTGGGCAGCTTCTGTGTGCCCTGACAGCCCTCCAGATTTCCTTCCCTCAGCCTGCTGAGGATTTTTGTCAAGTCGCTCTGATCCCAGAAAAAAGATGGGATTCCCAAGGAGAATAATAACCATTTTTTTCTTTTTCCTCTGGGAACAAAAGGGTAAATAGGACTACAGGAAGGTCCAGTGCAAGGTGTCCCTGCCCATGGCTGGAATTAGATGGTCTTTAGGGTCCCTTCCAGCCCAAACCATTCCCTGATTTCACACATTTTAGGGGAAAAATGGCCCCGTGCACCAGGACCTTTGTGACCCCCACTCCTTGCCCAGCCTGGGGCTTTTGAGGTCTCGAGATGACCCCAAATTCTGTCTCTCAAGTCTGATCAGGAGTTGGGGTTGAGCCCCACCCATCCCACGTGCAGCCACTCACTGGGGCTCGGGCACTTCCCAACTTCTCCCAGAGAAAAGCTGCTCATTCCCGCAGAACTCTTGGGCTGCTCCAGTGGCATTTTCCAGCACCCCCCACACCACATTTCCCTGCAAACTTTCCACCCAGAACTGAGACAAACCCACTGCTGCTGCAAGCACCAGTGCCTTCCAAAAATGTGCTTCTGCGCTGCTTGACGGGTTAATATTCGCTAATTAATCTCAATTCATGTCATATAACAAATGTCTAATTTTTTGAGGGTGGTGGGTGGGTGAGCCCTCTCCGAAGGCAGCTCTGTGCAATCAAGGATGATTTGTGGTGACAAATGCTCCTTCCACTCGAGAGGGAGAGGAACACACACACACGCACACTCTGTCTCTCTCTTTAATATTCCAACTACCAGACCACTCTTCCCATCTATCAAAATATCTGCGTTCCCAACCCTTCAGCTCCCGAATCCCTGATCAAAAACAAAACAGGCCTTTCATTTAGACAAACTTTAGCCCCTGGTTTTTTTTCCGTTTTTAACACTCGCCTGCCCCGTCCTCGTCGTTGTCAATCACAGCTGAGCTGATAAAACCCCCCAGCAGAGCTGCTTTGGCCAAGGATGCTCTGGCACAGAGTTCCTGACAGACTCAGGGTGGGGTGTCCAGGCCTGGTGCTCCCAGGATGCTTTTCCAAGGCTCTGCATTCCCTGACCTGGTCCCAAACCCAAAAGCTGCTTCCAGCCCCGTTCGTCTGAGACGAGCGACTCACGTAACTTCTCCCCTTCTGCTTTCTGAGAAAGCAGAAAGTGCTGCTAATTATGGCTAAACTTGGATTTTATGGACGTCTCAAACGCACGGGAGGGGGGTGAGAAATAAATAAATATATGTGCAGACAAAGTGATCTGCAGGATTTGGGAAGAAATCGTGATAATACGGCCTGGAAACTGCGGCTGTGAAAACGCTCTGAGGCACACTGGAAACTGGGTTCAGGCTCCAAACCAAGCCATCACCCCACTCCTGGGGGTTTGTAGATATTTTTTCCATCCCAGGGGGCTCTCCACACTCTAAATCTGTCCTTGTGCATCACTTAAACACAACAGTTTTAACCCCACACATACAAAAAAAGCCCAAGGAGAGAAATCCTTCCTCCCTCTCCCTTCTCTCCAATCAGGATCTTTGTACCATCTTCAATTTCCTTCAGATCAGGTTTGGGATGGAATTTTTGGGGTTTTCCAGGAGGTTTTTTAGCCACAACCATCTCTAGTACAAGGCACACCCTCACCAGTGACACCCTGACCCTGGGGACAGCCGTTCACAGCCAGTTTTTGGGCAGAAAAGGGCGAATTGGGTTCTTTGCACTCCCTGGGCACCCAAATCCTTCCCCTCCTCATCTCTGAGAAAGGATCCAGCCCTTCCCTGCTCAAACTCAGGCTCCAGGACCCTCCTTCCCTTTTCCTGCCCCTTCCATGGAACCCCTTCACCCCCAGAGGATGCTCCACCACCGATCCCAAACCCCTTTTCCACTGGGGCAGCCTCGGGCTCTGCAGAGCCTTGGCCACCTCCAGGAGCTGCTCACCTGGGTTGGTTTCCTGGATCCAACCCCTGGACCTGGGTGGGATTTTTTGGACAATTTGGGACGTTCAGCTACCACAAATTAACTCTGGAGGAGGGTGAGGGCACGGCCTGACCCAGCAACTCCTGTGTCAAATGTGTCCTCCAGGCAGAACTTCATTCAGTGATTGTGCAAACACAACCTCAACGTGACCTGGAGATGACACATCCCCGTGCAGAGCATCTCTGAGGGCACCAAGACCTTTCCCAGCACCCATCCCAGCTTCCCAAAGCTCCATGGAGCCCTTGTGAACATTCCTGCTGGGAGTTTGGGCTGCCTTCCACCCCAGCAGCAGCTGCCCCTCCCTGGGGTAACTCGGGATGGGACCCTCGAGCTCCGATGTCCCTCCAGTTTCCCAGCTGCCTCCAGCCAGCCCAGCTCTGGAGGTTTATGGAGAGGGAGGCAAGGAAGGGATGAGGAAAACTCTTTAATTTCACAGAATCATGGAATTATTAAGCTTGGAAAAGACCTCTAAGATCATCAAGTCCAACCATCAACCAGCGCTGCCAGATCCACCAATAACCCCACCCCTGAGCACCACATCCACGGGATTTTTGGAGCAAGGGCTTTACCCCAGTGTCTGGCTTTTCATGTAGAAAAGGAGAATTTCTGCCTTTTTGCTGGGGGCTGGAGGCTCAAAAGGAATTGGGAGACACATCTTAATTAAAAGATTTGTCCAGGTCTGCAAACCACAAACCAGTAATTAGTGGGAGGATCCCTGATGTCCTGGCTCAGAAGGAAGCACGACAAATAAAATATTAGCTGGAGAATTAATTACGGGCTAAACAAATTAATTATGGGTCCTCAATCAATGCCAACACAAACACCTTGGTGTGAAAATTGATCAGCAAGGATTTCCTGCATGTCTTTGGCTCAAACCCCACCTCAGAGCTGCCTCTCGGGGCTTGAACTCATCCCTCGTGTTCTCCTGGCTATAAAAACCCAAGGAAAGCTGGATCCCTCTAAAATATATCCCAGAAAAGTCCCAGGAAAACAACAAAAACGTCCACAGATCCCTCAGGTACAATGAAAGTGCTCAGTGCAACCCCCAGACCACAATCCCTGTCCCCCCTGCTCTGCAGGCAGGGAAAGCAGCTGCTTTCCTGGCAGAAAAGAGGGGAAAAAATCCAGCAACCTGGGAATTGAGGGCTGGAGGGACACAACAACCAGTTCTCTGTTAAAAAAGGGGCAGAAAGACCAGAGAAACCGAGAGCAGCAGACAGGTAAAGGGCTCAGCAGCCTTGAGCGAAGCTCTGAGGATGTGGCACTCGCACAGCAAAGGAAAAACCTCAAAGGAAAATTTGGTTGAAAAGGGACCTGGAACGAGGAGCAAACCCTGTTTTTTAGTGATTTCCTCCACGCTTGGGCAATTTTTGCACCATCCTTGTCAACAAACAAGCTTATACAGAACATTACCCCAAAGCCACTGGTGATTTCTCCAGGGCTAAAATAACTCAGCATCTGCTGAAGGTTGTAACCACAGGGCCCAGCAAAGGCTGGGTCCAGGGCATCCTTTCCCTCAAGCACTGGGCTGATAAAACACTGATAAAATATTCCACCAAGCCAGGAGCAGCCTCAGTTCTGCACACACTTTAATCAGTGCCTCTCAGAAATTGGTGCATTCAGAGCAGAACCATTTCTTTGCATTTTATTGTAAATAACCACAGTGCTGCTGCTTATCTGAAGATTTGATTTGACTCAGTTCAACCCAGATCTTGCAAATGAAATGCTCTCAGATCGGACTGGTCAGTGCTGATCACTTTTGAAGCTGCTTCAGAGTGGAAAGTGCAGCTGAAAAGCCTCAGGAGCTGCCTCCACCAGCAGCTTTGCAGCCTTTTTCTGCCTAAATTCTGCTTTGCAGAGTCCCATCCCTGCCTGCCCCAGCCCAGGGACCACCACTGAGGGGACACGAGCAGGAAGGGAGGAGTTGTGTCCATCCCAGTGGCTTCTGGCCACCTGCAGGTTTGCAGCCACCACTTTGAACAAAAAGAAAAGGAGTTTTTCCTTACCGACAGCAGGGAATGGCACAAACCTCTGGATCAGGAGCCGAGTGGCCGGGGTAAACTTGTTTGCTCTCTGGATCAGAACATTAAGGCCCACCTTGGAATGGAGAAAAACAAACCAGAGAAGCAGAAAGTTAATGACCAGGAGCAGGGCAGGTGGCACAGTTTGGGGTCTCTCCTCATGAAGAAGTGTTTGAGAACTAAACCTCCCCCCCACTGCAGGGTTTGGCTGTGTTGGGCTCAACTCCTAGGTCACTAAAGGGTTACATCCAAGTGCTGAGCTTAAAACAAGGGTTGAACCCAACCTTTGGGCTCAAACAAAGGGTTGAACCCAACTCTTGGGTTTATAGGAAGGGTTGATCCCAACCATTGGATTGAACCAAACCTTTGGGTTTAAATTAAGGATTGAACGCAACTCTTGGGCTTAAAAGAAGGGTTGAACCCAACTCCTGGCTTTATATGAAGGGTTGACCCCAACTGTTGGACCGAACCCAACCATGGGGTTGAAATGAAGGACTGAACCCAACCCTCGGGTTTATAAGAAAGGTTGAACCCAATGGTTGGGTTTATCCAAAGTGTTGGACCCAACCATTGGATTGAACCAAACCATTGGGTTTAAATGAAGGGTTGAACCCAACTGTTGGGTTTAAATGAAGGGCTGAACCCAACTGTTGGGTTTAGATGAAGGATTGAACCCAACTGTTGGGTTTAAATGAAGGGCTGAACCAAACCATTGGGTTTAAATGAAGGGTTGGACCCAGCCATTGGATTTACATGAAAGGTTGAACCCAACTGTTGTATTGGAACCAATCACTGGGTTTAAATGAAGGGCTGAACCCAACTGTTGGGTTTAGATGAAGGATTGAACCCATCATTGGGTTTAAATTAAGGATTGAACCAAACCGTTGGGTTTAAATGAAGGGTTGGACCCAGCCATTGGATTTACATGAAAGGTTGAACCCAACTGTTGTATTGGAACCAATCATTGGGTTTAAATCAAGGATTGAACCCAAATGTTGGGTTTAAATTAAGGATTGAACCCAGCCATTGGATTTAAACCCCTTCCAGCTAAAAGACAAGCCAGAAACGACTGCAACACCATCCAGTCCTTGTGGAAATGCCCTTGGCTGCATTTTGACCCAGTTGACCAACATTTTCCCCATCCAGCACAAAATCCTTGGGACTGGCAGTCCTCACCTGGCCAGGAAAAACCCAAATTTCAGTGGTGGTGGTGGCCCAACACAATGAATTCCTTCTCCAAGGGTCTGGACTACGCAACCCAATCCAGTGCCAATATTTGGGCTGTGAAGTTTATGATAACCATGGATTTATTTTTGTTGCCTTGTCCAACCCTTGAATACTGCAGAGCTCTCCACAGATTTTCATGGACCTGAGTCGTTTTGGATGTTCACAGAAACAGCACAGAGGAGTCGCTGCCTCCTGAGCCTCAGGTTAAAAACGGTGAAAGTTTGGAGAATCTCCACCAAATTTGGCTTCAAGCACAAGTGGGGTGAAAAATTAACCAAACCTATTCATTGGGAATGACTTCTGTCCTCAGATTACTCTTCCTCACAGTGTTTTCACTTTTTCATCCCAAAAAACCCCACAAATGCACAAACGAAACCCAACAGCCCCAACCTGGGAATTTTCAGCTGGAAATGGAAGCCTTGAGTAATGTGTGGCCCAAAAGTTTTCAGCCAAAAATGCAGCAAAATTAAAAAAAAATAAAAATCAGCCAAAGCCAAAATGCCGCCAGAAATCAGCGATTTGAGGGGGTTTAAAAGAAAAGAGAAGCCTGGGAGAACGTATTTTGCAGGCTGCACATCCCAGCACATCCCGGCATGCCGGAGCCTGGGAGGGAGAGGTGGAGAAGCTCAAGTGCTGGGTAAGCCCTGCATGGGCACAGGGCTGCTTCTCCAGCCCCAGGAAGTATTTCCAGAGCCCTTCCCAAGGTGTGCACCCAGATCCCAAGCAGGAACTCCTCCTCTTCTCCTCAGCAAACGCAGCTCTAGAGCTGAGCCCAAAAGAGTCACGGTGATTCTGCTTAGTCCAGACAGCAGTGAGGGTTTGTCTTGATCTTCCTCCCCCTCAAAAACGACTGAATGAGTCTTGGTTTTACATTTTGCAGGTGTTGGGACGAGTCTTTTCAAAGTCTAAACACTCCCAGAAAATGTAACACAGTCTAAAATGTGTGGCTTTAAGAGAAGCCGGTTTTAAGCCTGGCTTTGCTGGTCCACCCCATGGATTTGGGTATTTAGTCTGGATATGGTTAATCTGTGTCCATGACAAATTTTGTTGGGTTTGCAGCCCCTGCTTGGAGGTTTGATGGGGGATTTGACAATGGAGTGGAAGAGCAGCAGCTTTTGAAAGAGAAAAGCTGAGTCTGGGGGAGCCACCGCTGTGAGGGCAGTGAAATAAAAGCATTTTACTTCCAGATTTAATGTGATGAACTCAGTCCCCACTTGCAGCAACCCCCTGCTGGGAATCTGAAATTAAAGTTGCTGGAGATTTAAATCCCATCTCCCAAATTCCCAACACTAAACTGGATATAGGCAGCTAATGAGGGTTTGTTTTCCACAGTTTGGAAATTGCTGTCGCCGATCTGTGAACTCCTTCCCACAGGCCACAAAGTGGGATGAGGGTAAACAGGGCAAGGGCAGGAACTGCTCAACCTCAGGCCACCAAAGCAAAAGGGCCATCAAGAAGAAATTAATGAATTTAATTACTTGGGATTGGCCAAAAGACACTGTTGAGGCAAATTCATCATTAAAAACCAAGCCCAGGTTTATTATTGTGACCAACACCCAGTCACTGAGCGGGATCTGCAGCACTGGTAGATGGAAACACGGAACAGAATCAGGGGGGATTCATCTCCCCAAACCTGGCACAACCACGGAATCACTGAGGCTGGAAAAGCCCTCTAAGATCAAGTCCAACCATCCCCAGCACTGCCAGGGCCACCACTGCCCCGTGTCCCCAAGGGCCACATCCACAGCTCTGAAATCCCTGCAGGGATGGGGACTCCACCCCTGCCCTGGGCAGCTGTGCTTCACAACCCTTTTGGTGAAGGAAGTCTTCCTGGTATCCAACCTAAACCTTCCCTGGCACAGCCTGAGGCTGTTCCTCCTATCCTATGGCTCCCTTTGCAGCTCAGCATCTCTGGGCAACCTGCTCCAGTGTTTCACAGAATTCCAGAATGGTTTGGGAGGGAGCTTAAAGCCCATCCAGTGCCACCCCTGCCATGGCAGGGACAGCTCCCACTGTCCCAGGCTGCTCCAAACCCCAGTGTCCAACCTGGCCTTGGGCACTGCCAGGGATCCAGGGGAGTCACCCACGGGCACATTCCCACATTGGGACCCAGATTGAATCCAGCTTTTTCCAGTTGCCTGCTTTGTGGAGGTTTCCTCCTCCAGAGCACTCCCCTGATGTGGCTGAGGGAGTCAGGGGAAGATGGACACAGGGATCCATGAGTGGACACAGGGACACATGAGGGGACACATGGACACATGGGTGGGACACAGGGACACGTGAGTGGACACATGGACACACGAGTGGACACAAGGATCCATGACTGGACACATGGACACATGAGTGGACACAGGGACACATGAGTGGACACAGGGACACGTGAGTGGGACACAGGACACACGAGTGGACACATGGACACATGAGTGGACACAGGACACATGACTGGACACACAGACACGTGAGTGGACACATGGACACATGAGTGGACACAGGGATTTGTGACACCACCACCTCCTAACATCCCACAACACGAAACCAGGCTCAAACACCATCAACGGGAGAGAAACCCCACCTGGGGCTCTCCTGTATGAGTGGCAGCACCCTGCCCTCTCTCCCTCCCTCCCTCCTCCTCAAGTGCCAGGAATTCCTGCCATTTCTTTAGCTCCCAGTTTTGTTTTCAGCATCAACAACATTCCCTCGGCAGGACAACGTTTGTGATGTCACCGCACTTTGAAGCTGGAACCATCAGATCCTGTCAGGGACCAACATTTCTGATTCCTTTTCTTCTCCTTCTTGTCTCAAAAAGTTCTGACCTCATGTCTACCAAGACACCAATTCTAAAACCACGGGAATTTTTTAAAATTTCCCTTTTTCTCCCCTTTTATGAAGATTTTTGAAGCCTGAGAGATGGTTTTCAATGCCCGACATCAGCAAGGACTGAGCCATTTGCTAAAGGTCTAAACCCACACCTCTTAAATCAGGTCTAGAGCTGTAAATATATCCAAGGAGTTATTTCACTTCATATAGAGAGGGAATTTTTATAAAATAAAGGAATCTCAGGGGTCCAGCGAGCATCAGCTGGTAGATGACAGCACCCCAACGTCGCTGAGCCGCTCTCCAGACTTCATGAACTGTGCTGGAGAAACCTCCACTGATTTAAGGGATTCAGGTTTGGGGCACCCCTGAGCACTGCAGCTGGAGCTGGCTGCTCCAAGGGACCCGGAAAGTCAACAGGGAAAGAGGGGCTGGCTCCAGAGGAGGTTCTCCTTCATCCCCCCAGCCACCAGATTGGATTAGAACTAATTGGATCTGATGAGTCCCATTCAGCCAAGCTGGAGAAAAGAGCATTAGGAGAAGGAAGGAAAAAACTCATTCATTAGGGCTGGGAGGTGAAGATGGAGGCAGAGAGATGGAAAACTGGGCTCTTTCCCAACTGGAGCCTTCCCAAGCCAAGGAGAACAGCATGGAGGAGTCTAAAGGAAGGGAAAGCAATAAGGATCCGAGTGGGAAAGGAAGTTGGAGAGGAGCAAGAGTAAGGGAAGGAGCAAACATCACTCCCGAGACCATTCCAGGAGGGATGACCACAGCAGCCCCACAGTTGGATGCTCCAAGGGAAGAAAATGATGTAGTCTGGAGCAGGAGTGGAGGAAAATGGGATTTGTGCTGATAATGAGACAAACTTGGTCTGGGAGATGATGGAGAAAGGAAGATGGGGGGCCATGCCCAAGACCAGAGGTTGTTGCCTCAATACCAAGTTTTCCATGCACCTGGATCCTGTCCAGAGGCAGCAGCACTCCTGGGGGTCGTGGGGATGGGCTGGGGCAGAAGGAAAGGAAAGGATGAGAACAAACCTGCTGGAAATGGAGACATCCCAGTGATACAGGAGAGAAAATGCTGCAGAGAGGCACAGGGAGGTTGGGAGGGGACAGTCACGGAATCACAGAGCAAATTGGGTTGGGAGGGACCTTAAGGATCATCTACTTCCAACCTCAGTCACAGGCAGGGACACCTTCCACTATCCCAGGGTGCTCCATGCCCTGTCCAGGCTGCCCCTGGGCACTTCCTGGGATGGGCCTGGCAGGACCCAGCAGTTGCCAGGTGCTCTGGGGGCAGGATGATGCTGGGCACTGGGGGCATCCCCAGAAAACCCCGTGTCCTTGTCTCCCACGGCACCAAAGGCTCAGGGCTGTGCCTTTGGGAATGGCTGCTACAGCTCCAGCCATTTCTGGGCTCCATGGAACTGCTGGGATGAGTTTCCAGTCTGAGAGACCCAACCAGTCCCTTCTGGAATCTGAGAATCAACAGGGATGTGCAGGAACAGGAGCTTTGGAGCAGAGAGATGCAGGCTTTAAAGCCAGGCACCGCTCCATTTCAAACTTCAGTTCATTTCAAACAGAAGTTTATCACCAGCTCCCCGAATCCACCGGGATTTTTCCTCCTGCTGCCCATGGAGGAGGGAGCCAGGCCTCGCTCCATCCCCTCCCATCCCTCTCCAGCTCCTGAACGTTCCCTGGCTGCCCTGAGGAGGACAGACCCGA
The DNA here is from genome assembly GCA_013398115.1 of Falcunculus frontatus. Classification (NCBI taxonomy): domain Eukaryota; kingdom Metazoa; phylum Chordata; class Aves; order Passeriformes; genus Falcunculus; species Falcunculus frontatus. The sequence goes on along the minus strand of VZRV01010656.1, from coordinate 343 downwards.
GGCAGTGGGAGGGCTGCAGCTCTCCCGGCTGATTATGGACATCACACCCCATTCACAGGCTGTCAGCGCAGCCTCGCAGACAATTATCGGGAACAAGGAGCTGGGATTGGAAAAATCCACAGGGGCACCTCCACCTGGAGAGGAGAGCGAGAAATGGTGTGTGAGAGCTGTGCGGGAGTGGGGAAGGAGAAACAACCCCGGGATGGCAGAGCCCATGGCATGGGAAGGAGAGGGGTTGGTGGCACGGGAGGGAATGGGATTGGTGGCAGGGGAAGGAATGGGATTGCTGCTGTGGGAAGGAATGGGATTCCTGTCACTGCTTCCACCCTGAGCCTCCCCTGGC